>JAABKJ010007545.1:86762830-86852310 GCA_011634705.1 Andricus grossulariae | reverse complement strand
AATTTGTATCAGGACCTCTAAATAAACCATTTTAGAAAAAAACGCGCTCTACTTTGTGAAAATAGTAAACAGGTGTTTTTTTTATACGCGAGGCCTAGACTAATACACGAAGGTGAATTGCATATATCATGAAGGCTGGGTGGAAGAAAAATATGTTTATTTTTTCAAATTTTTAGACTTCAATTGAAAAGTTACATTGTAAGGGAAAATATGCTGGAATAGATCAAAGCAAAATTATAAATGTTTTATATAATTTATATGAAATTATTATTGAGAATAATAATTTACTCATGGAAGGAATTAAGTATTTATTTACCTATTTGTGTTTAAAGAGTGTCAATAAAATCCATTGTTTAGGGGTCGTGCATAAATTACGAAACTCTTTTGGTTAGGGGGGGGGGGGGCGCTTTAAACGATTTTACTATGCGATGTGAATTTATGGAACCCAATAAGAAAATCCAACTATTTTTGGTTGAAAGTTGATTATTTTTAGTTGAAAAGTCAACTAATTAATATCTAGTTAGGTATGAATCTTTTTTCATAAAAAATGATATTATTGGATTCAAAATTTAATTTTTCTGTGGCGAATTCGACAATTTTGTTAACTGCATCCTTTTTAGTTAAAAATTTAACTGATTTGTTGCAAAATCACCTTTTAGTCTTGAAAATTCAATGATTTTTTTCTTCCTTCACAAGTAATTTGAAAAAAAATTAAAATTCAACCATTTTATTGAAAATTCGTTCTTCTGCTTTAAAAATTCACCTCATTTTTTAATAAATTTGATCACTTTTCGTTAAAAATACAACTGTCTGGCTACAAATTAAACTTTGGTTGAAAATTAAACTTTGGTTAAAATTTAACTTTTTTGATGAAAATTCACACTCTTCGATTGAACATTAAACTGTTTTCTAGAAAATTTATCAGAAGAATCGAAAGTTAAAATTCTTTACTAAAAGTTCAGTTCTTTAGTAGAAGATTCCTTATCTTAGTTAAAAATACATTCCTTCAGCTGAAAATTCAACTATTTAATTGAAATTTCATGTATTTTGTTCAAAATTTGTCTTTATTGGTAGAAAACTGATCTTTTCGGTTCAAAATTTAACAGTTTGGTGGAAAGTTTCACTATTTGGTTGATAATTTAACTACTTAGTTGAAAATGTATGTACTTTGTTGAAAATTGATCTTTTTTTTTTTGAAATTCGGACTTTCTGGATTAAATCCATTTTGTTTTGATTTAGAATAAAACTATTTTTTGTTGAAATATGAGCTGTTAGAATTTCTTGTTGAACATTCATCTTTTTCGGTAGATGATTAAACTCTCTGGCTGAGAGCTGAACTGCTTTCCTAACAAATCATTTTTTTGGTTGAAGATTCATATTTTTAGTAAAAAATCGATCTGTTTGATCAAAAATTGAACTGCTTTAACGAAAATCAGTTTTTTTGGGTACTGTTGAAAATTAATTGTTTTAACTGTAAATTTCACTATTTGGTTAAAAATACAACTGTTTGAAACTTAACTTTTTTGGAAAATTCATATTTTTGTGTTGGAAATTCAACTGTTTTGTATCAAATTCATACCTGGACTTGAAAATTCCATAATCTGGTATAAGATACAACTATTTGTTAGAAAATTCAACTCTTTTGTAGAAAATTCGATTTTTTTTGCAAACTAATTTTTTGAATGACAATTTGAATCTTCAATTTTTTGTTGACAATCGATCTTATTTAGTTTGAAAATTCAACTATTTGATTGTAAATTTATATAATTTGTTGTAAAGTCGTCTTTTTATTGGCAAATATCAATCAAAATGTGTACTTTTTCAACAGGTGATAAATTATCATTTTTAAATATTTTTATTGCATTATTTTAATTGAAATAGTTATTTTTGAAAACCAAAATTTGCTCGAAAAGATAAATTTTGAACAAAATATAATTAATTTTTGACCAAAAATAAAGAGAATTTCCAACAAAATAGTAAGATTTTCAGGTCAAGAAATTACTTTTCAAACAAAGTAATGAATCTTTAACCAAAAAAAAAATTAATTTCCAACCCAATTGTTGTATTTTGAATCCAAAAGATGAATTTTCTACCAAGAAAAGCCGAATTTTCAACAAAATATATGAATTTTTGACAAAATGGTTAAATTTTCAACCAAAAAAATGATAATTTTTAACAAAATACATGAATTTTTGAACAAATTTTGAATTTTTAGAGGAATTTTAATCTAATGGTTACATTTTTGACCAAATAAATTAATTTTCAACCAGAAACCTCAATTATTATTATATTGAATAGTCACAAAGAAGATTAATATTCTTCCACAAAAGTCAAGTTTTAATAAAATACAGGAATTTTCAACCGAATAGTTGAATTTTCAAGCTCAACAATGAAAAAATTTCAACTACATAGTAAATTCTTAAAGAAAAGAAATTAATTTGTAACTAAAATAATAAACTAGCAACCAAAAATTGCATTTTTTACCAAAAACAGACAAATTTTCAACAAAATAGATGAATTTTTCACAAAATAGTTAAATTTTCAATCAAACAGATGAATTTTGAACTAAGGAGATTAAACTTGTATAACAAACAATTTTTTCAGCATAATAGGGAACAGTTAAATTTTTAGTTAAAAAAAAAATTAATTTTTAACAAGGAAAAAATAATTTTCAATCAGAGTTGAATTTTCAACAAAAATGATTAATTTTCTACAGAAAAAGAATAAATTTAACAGAATACATGAATTTGCAACCAAATTTTGAATTTATAGAGAAATTTTAAACCTGATAGTTACATTTTCAAGCAAAGAAGTGAATTTTCAATCAAAAAGGCGAATTAGTCACCAAGAAGATTAAATTCTATCACAAAAGACAAAGTTTCAACTAAATGGCTGAATTTTCAAGAAAAAAGGTAATTGTCGAACCAAACATGGAATAGTAAAATTTTCAGTTATGAAATTTATTTTCGAAAAAAAAGAACTTTCAACAAAATAGTTATATTTTCAAACAAATAAATTAATTTTCAACTAAAATAATGCTGTTCAAATCAAAGAAATGAATTTTCTACCAAAAAGGTGAAATATAGTCATCAAGAAGATATTACGAAAGACAATGTTTCAACAAAATACAGAAATTTTTAACTGAATAAGTGACTTCTCATTCAAAGACGATAAAAGGTAAACCAAACATGGAATAGTTAAATTTTCGGTTGAAAAAATGAACTGTCAACAGAAAAAAAAAGATTTTTCAACAAAATAGATGAATTTTCAAGAAAATAGTTAAATTGTTAACCAAGCGGATAAATTTGCAACCACGAAGAATCAATTTCTATAAAAAAGATAAATTTTTGGCAAAAAATGGCATAGTTAGATACTCAGATAAAAAAATTAATTTTCGATAAAAAGAAATTTCAGTCTTCATAAAATTTCTTCCTATTATGTTAGATGTTGTGCCAAATATGGTCGTTGAAGTTTTAAAAAATAATTTTTTGCATACACATTATTGGCATATTTTTTTAAATATCTTGTTTTTCTTGCATCATAACCCAGGCAGAAATATTATATATAGTTTACATATAGGGTGAAGTATTATATATAATGTTCATTTGTTTTATACATTTTTTATATAAAAAAAATGAATATTATATATAATACTTCCCACTATATATAAACTATATATAATATTTCCGCCTGGGTAAGCGAAAATGCGGTAACTATAGTAAAATATTTATTTATATAGGAATCGAGGAAAATAAGATATTTCAAAAAGAGCTCAATTTCCCGTAAAGACATGTTTTTCTTTTTCTTTGAAGCCATAACTTTTTACTTATTTGAGATAGAACATCGTATTTTTCATATTCGTCGTAAATTGCGTCAGCTTCAATCCATATGCAAACAATGTCATATCACCTGAACTATTAGAGATAAAGTGTTCCATTTTTGTAATTTACAGATATGTCAGTTTAAACACTAATTTCTGTTACGATTATTTCACGCGTTTGATGTTCTAAAATGCAAAAATTTCCCATATACTTAATTTTTGCACATGTTTTCAGCATTTTCAAAGATGCCAGGATATATATAAAAATATGCTCAAAGAATCGAAAATTTACCTTTTTAAAAAATGGCCTAACTGAATTTTTTTAATTTTAGGGTCATGCATGAATGTCATAAAGTATTTAAGGTAGGGGGAGGGTCAACGATTTTTCTATATCTTACATTGGGGAGAGGGGGGTACATGATAAGAACCATATATCACGAAAGATATTTACAAGTCTACAAATAAGTAAAAAACGGATGAACTGATTTTACTGTAAACAATTGTACTAGGCGCCATCTAGTTTTTACTGTAGTATTTATAGTACATTGAAAGTAAGCAAATTTAAATTATCATTGAAGTATACTGCAATGATAATTGTAACAGTAATACATGTGACTCACCTAATAATATTAGCAGCAACCAGTAATAATAGTAATAATTTTAAATGTAATAATCATAAATTTACGAAATAATAATAAATATAAGCGGTCATCCACAAATTAGGTAGGTGCTGTACTAAAATTTTTGAAATAAAGAATACCGTGAGATTTGTACAAACCTTCAATTGCATATTTTCTTCAGGGCTTAAAATGTATTTTTGGCTAAAAATCAGAACAATTTAATTCTAATTATTATTTTCCTTTGGTTTGAAAATGCATCTTTCTATAGGAAATTCTTTTTGTGTGAAAAATTCAACTTTCTAGCAAAAAATATATTTGTTTCGGTCAGAATTACAATTTTTGTTGAAAATTCACATTTTCGGGCTGAAAGTTCAAATGTTTTGAAAAAAAATCATATTTTCGGCTTAAAGATTTAACAATATGTTATAAAATTCAACAGTTTGGTAGAAAATTCATCAATTTAGTAGAAAATTAAAATAATTTGTTGAAAATTCAATTTCTTGGTTGAGGATTCATCATTTTAGTTCAAAATTAATTTCTTTCGTGCAAAATTTGCATAACTATTTTTTTGAAATTCGTATTTTTTGATAAAAAATTATTCGTTTTGGTTTTAAATTAACAACTTGGTTGAAAATTTATTCATTTTATTGAAAAGTCTTCTTCAATATGAAAATTATTTTTTGTCTGTTAAAATTGCAATTGTTTGGTCGAAAATCGACCAGTTTTAGTGTCAACTAATATATTTTTTTTAATTTAGCTTTTTAGGTTGAAAATTCAACTCCTGGGTTGCAAGTTCAACTACTTTCCTAAAAATTCATTTTTAGGTTGAAGAATCATAATTTGAGTAGAAAATTCATCTATTTGTTTGAAAATTAACTTTTTTGTTGAAACATCGCTTTTTCGGGTCTAAAATTGAACTATTTTAGGTAGAAAATTTTCCTTTTGGTCTTGAAAATTCAACAATTTGGTAAAGAATTCAATTTTTGTTCAAAAATTGAACTTTTAGTCAGAAGATCCAACAAATAAGTAGTAAATTTACCAATTTAGGAGAAAATTTAACTACTTTATTGAAAATTCATTTTTTAAACTGATGATTCATCATTTTATTTTAAAATTAATTTCTTCGGTTCAAAATTTACATGCTCCATATTTTTAAATACGTTTTTTTGGTTGAAAATTAATATCTTAACTAAAAACTTACCAATTCCATTTTTGGTTAAAAATGTATCTGCTTTAGTTAAAAATTCTACTATTTGATTGAAAATTCATGTATTCTGTTGAAAATTAGTCTTACGGCAGAAAATTATTCCTCTTGGTTGAAAATTATTTTTTTTTGGTTTAAAATTTATTTATTTTGTTGAAAGTTTGTCTTTTTAGAAAAAAATATTTTATTTTGTTACAAGTGTAATTTTTTGGTTGAAGATTGATCTCTTTCACTTGAGGATTCAAGTATTTTGTCGAAAATACCTCTCTTTGGTTAATTGCTAATTGTTTTTATTTAAATTAATTTTCTTTTTTTTCAATATCAACTATTACATTTTTTTAAATTTATCTTTTCGGGTTAAAAGTTCAACTCCCTCGTCATTTCCCAGTTTTTCCAGGTCAAGTTTTCAAATTTTCCCGGTCAACTAAAGGTAACATATTCATATTTTCCAGTAAACGCAAACATTTATTTTAATTCATGACATTCATTCTAAACATCCTTTAACACTGCAGGGCCAACAATTTCAAAATAAATTAATTTGCAAACAAATACTTATATTTCCGACTAAAAAATATAAATTTCAAACTAAAAATGTAATAGTTAAACTTTTAATTGAAAAAAGTATTCTTAAACAAACAAAAAAAAAACGGATTTTCAAGAAAATAGTTCAATTTTCAACCTAACTGATGAATTTTCAACTAAAATGAAAAATCTTCAACTGGAATGGTTGCATTTTGAACCAAAAAGATTAGTTTTCAACTAAAACAATAAATCTTCAACTGAAATAGTTGAATTTTCAATAACAACAAATTAATTTTTACTGAAAATTGTCAATCAAAACTTAAATAATTAAATTTTAAGTTCAAAAAATTAATGTTCAACTAAGCAGAAGAATTTTTAACTAAAACTATGGAATATTTAATTGGAATAAGTTCAACTTTCAGATTGAAAAATTACTTTCTACAAAAAAACTTTACTTTCAACAAAAAAAAAACTAACTTTCAAAAAAGTACTTACATTTTCAAACAAAGTGATGAATTTCCAACTAGAATTGTAAATCTTCAACTGGAATAGTGGAATTTTAAAGCAGAAAGATGAATTTTCAACTAAATAATGCATCTTCAACCAGAACATTTGAATTTTTGACAAAAGAGATGAATTTTCAACCAAGAAGATTAATTTCTAACAAAAAAATAAGCTTTCAGCACAAAAAATCATTTTATAACCAAATAATCGAATTCTTATTCAAAATATGAATGCTCAACCAAAGAGATAAATTTTTTACTGAAATTATGGAATATTCTACTGGAATGATAGTTACATTCTTAGTTCAAATAAATAATGATTTTCAACCAAAAAAGAAACTTTGCAACAAAATAGTTAAATTTTCGGCAAAAAAAATTTCTTTTCAACCAAAGAAAAAAGAAGTTTTCAATAAAAAAAACTCATAATTCAACCAAATGAATGAATTTTCAATTAAAATGATGAATCTTCAACTAAAAAAATTAATTTTTAACAAAAAAGTTTCACTTTCAACCAAGTAATTTTATTTTCAACCTAAAAGATGAATTTTCAACTGAAATGATAAATATTTAACTGGAATACTTGAGTTCTCAATCGAAAAAAAGAATTTTTAAGCATGAAGATTAACTTTGAAATAAACAGATAATTTTCTACCCTAAAAAAATCGATTTTCAACAAAATATGTAGATTTTCAACGAAGTATTTGAATTTTCAATTAAAAAAGACAAATTTTCATCCAAATTGTTGAATTTTGAAAAGGAGAAGATAAATTTTCAAGCAAAAATGGACATTCAAATTTTCAGTTGAAGAAATCAACTTTTACCCAAACTGATGTATTTTTAACTGAAATAATGAATCTTCAACTGGAATTGTTGAATTTTATACCAAAAAGATGAATTTTCAACCATAAAGGTTAATTTTCTACAAAAAAGGGGATTTTTTACAAAGGACATAAATTTGCAGACAAATAGTTTAATTTTTATATGAAAAAATATCAATTTTCAATCAAAAAGTTGAATTTTCATCCTACAAAGATACATTTTCAACCAAAAATGGAATGATCAAATTTTGTATTAAAAATCTAATTCTTAATCTAAAGAAGCGATGTTCAGCAAAATACTTCAATTTTCTACTGGAATAGTTAAATTTACCTTAAAAAACTGATTTTTAACAAAGTGTTTTCATTTTCAACCAGAGATGAATTTTCAATTGAAATAATGAATCTTCATCCAAAAAATTAATTTTTAACGAAAGAGTTTAACTTTTAACGAAGTAGTTGCATTTTCAATTAAAGGAAGATGAATTCGCAACGAACAATGTAACAAAATTTTCTATTATAATTCAGCAATATTTCTTCTTTGATATACTATTTCTACTGTCAAAACTTCTTGAAGTAGGAACTTTCAAATTATGAAAAACTCTGACTTGGAAGAGGAATTCTTTGAAATTCCTTTCTTCTAAATCCGAATTATAATTATTTAAAAAAATTCCCGTTTCATCTCACAAATTCCCTGTTCGAAGTGAAATTATATTTCTTTACGGAAACTCCCTGTCCTAAAATAAAAACGATAATTATTTTCTAAAATTCCCTGTTCCAAGTTAGGATAAATGAAGAGTAAGCGAATTAAAAGTGATAAATCCATTTTTTGACAAAATTGAGAAAATTATTGTTTCTGTATGTTTGATATATCATCAATTCGATTATTAAACTTAAGTCAGTAAACAATATATCACAGAGTAATAAATTGAAGAAGGTTTTTCTTTAAATGGAATATAATCAAAATTCAATAATAAATCATGATTTAATTAGAGTAAACTGGGATCATCTGAAAAATCTGCAACTAGATAAGGGAGAAATCACTTTTATAAATTGACCAAAATTATTAAAATAATTAAAATTAAAAATTTTCTGAGATCGGAAGTAAATTCTCGGTTTTTAATTAAATTCCGGGTAATTTCCCGGGTTTTTCCCGGTCAATAAAGTTCCCGACCGTTTCCCGGTCTTTTCCGGTTTTTCGGTCAAGTCGCCACCCTGAAAAGCCAACTCCTTGGTTAAAAGTTAAACACTTTTGTTAATAATTAATTTTTTTTCGTTGAAGATTCATCCTTTATTGTGTCTTTTTTGGATGAAAATTTAACTATTTGGTTAACAATTGATCTTTTTTATTTAAAAATTGAAATATTTGGTGGAAAAATTGTGTAACTTTTTGTTATAAAATTCAATTATTCCAGTTAAAGATTCATCATTTTAGTTGAAAATTCATCACATTGGTTGAAAATTGAGAAGTTTCGTTGAAAATCGTTTTTTTGTTGTTGTTAAAAATTAATTTGTGTGACTTATCATTTAACTATTCCATTTTTTGTTGAAAATTCATCTCTCTTCTTTTTTTCTTTGTAAAATTCAACCATTGGTTAAAAAGTTATCTTTTTTATTCGTATTTTTCTTGTCGAAAATTAATCTTTGTTTTTAATATTCATCTTTCTGTTTGAAAATTAAAGATTCATTTTATTTTAAACTTTATCACGTTGGTCAAAAATTTAACTATTCCAGTTGAAAATTTAACTATTTGGTTGAAAATTCATTTCCTTGTTGTTGTTAGAAACTAGTTTTTCAAAACAGAAAATTTAATTATCTTATTCTTGGCTGAAAATGTGTCTTTTTTAATAAAAATGTAACTATTTGGTTGATAATTGATCTTTTTTACTTAAAAATTGAACTATTTGTTGGAAAATTTGTGTGCCTTTTTGTTATAAAATTCAACTGTTCCACTGGAAAATTAATCATTTTAGTTGAAAATTCATCACATTGGTTGAATGTTGGACTGCTTGGTTGAAAATCCGTATTTTTGTTGTTAAAAATTAATTTGTTTGACTTGACATTTGAATATTCTATTTTTTGTTGAAAATTCATCTCTTATTTTTATTAAATTCAACTATTGGTTAAAAAGTTATCATTTTTACTTGTATTCTTTTGTAGGAAATTAATCTTCATGTTTTTAATATTCATCTTATAGCTTAAAAATTCAAGATTCATTTTATTTGAAAATTTATCACCTTGGTCGAAAATTGAACTATTTTTGTGAAAATCGATTTTTCTAACTAAAAATTCAACTATTCCCGTTGAAGATTTATCTATTTTGTTAAAAATACGTTTTCTATTTTGTTTGCTAGAAACTAGTTTTTCAAAACAAAAAATTTAATTATATTATTTTTGTTTCAAAATTTGTCTTTTTTGGATGAAAATTTAACTATTTGGTTGATAATTGATCTTTTTTACTTAAAAATTGAACTATTTGGTGGAAAATTTGTTCACCTTTTTGTTATAAAATTCGACTATTCCACCTAAAAATTAATCATTTTAGTTGAAAATTCATCACATTGGTTGAAAGTTGAACTGTTTGGTTGAAAATCTGTTTTTCGTTGTTGTTAAAAATTAATTTGTTTGACCTACCATTTAACTATTGCATGTTTTATTGAAAATTCACCTCTTTTTTTTGTTAAGTGCAACTATTGGTTTATTGTTGTTTAAACAATTTATTATTGTTTTTATCAATTCTCTCTTAGAATAGATGTAGAAAGTCGCGGTTTTTTCAAATAAATGTCACTTTTTTCCAATTTTCAATTAGAGTGGGGTAATACTTAATTAGTGTTAACAAATATTATTGTTTCAATAATTTCTTATTATTGTTAATAATCTTCTCTCAAAATAATGCTAGTAAATTGCAGTTTTATTTCAAAAATTTTTAACTTTTTGTCCAATTTCCGATCAGAGTGAGGTAGATAATTAATTAGCGTTGAAAAATTAATTGTTTAAAAAATGTATTTTTGTTGATAATATAAAATTTGAATAATGCTACAAAGTTTCGTTTTTTTTCTGAACTTTTTAACTTTTTACCCACTTTTACTCAGCAAAGTAATAAATGATGCAAGCTAACGATCATACTTGTTTAAACAATTCATTAATGTTCATAACTATCTTCTCTTAGATAAGTGCTAAAAAGTTGCGATTTTTTCTGAACTCCTAAACTTTTTCACCTCTTTTCAATCATTGAGGTAATGATTAATGCAAGTTGATAAACGTGCTTATTTAAACAAATGCTTATAGTTCATAAATATATATTTTTTAAGTGATATTAAAAAGTTGCATTTCTTCTGAAATCTTTAGTTTTGCTTTGATTTTCTAGTTATGAACAAATAATAAGTGAACCTCAACAAGAATCATTTTTTAATTAGTATTGAAGTTACGAACTTAGATAAAATTTAGTATGTTTCCTGATGATAAATTTGAACAGAGTTTGCGAATTTTGCGAAAGATGGCCCTGCAACAGTACAGATCGATAACAACATAATAAATTTCAAAATCGCTATTATATTTCAGACTTCACACTCGTTTTGCTATTTCCCTCTTTTTTCATTTTTTGTAAAGAATTCTTCAAATTCTCTCTGCTTTCAAGAAACTTCCCCTTCTTCTCGTTTTTTTTCGCTTCAATGCAGGGAATATTTTATCATCTTTCATTCATTCATTTCATTCATTAATTTTTCTATTTGCAGATTAATCTTTTTGGTTGAAAATTTAACAATTTCATTTTAAAAATCTAATCTTCTTGGTTGAAAAATCATCTCTTGAGCTGACTGTTGAACTCTTTTGTTGAAAATCCATATCTTCTTGAAGCTTCCTCATTTTACTTGAAAATTCATCTCTTCATTTGTAAACCTAACTATTTTGTTGAAAGTTCGTCTTCTTGGTTGAGAATTAATTCTTTTCAACTAAAAATGTAACTATTCCATTTTTTGGTGAAAATTCATATTTATAATTGAAAATTGATCTCTTCTACTCGAAAATTCATGTATTATGTTGACGATTTTTTTTTTTTTTTGTAAAGAATTAATCTTCTTGGATGAAATTTCATCTTTTTTGGTTAAAGATGCAACTGTATGGTTAAAAATTTTTCCTTTTGGGTTGAATTCTACTGGTTGAAAAAAGCTGCTTTTTTCAGTTGAATATTCTGTGCTATGAAATTAATCTTCCTTGATTAAGAATTTATCTATTTAGTTGAGGATTTTAGTATTTGGTTACAAAATTTTTTTCGTTTAATTCAACTGTTTTGAAATTCATTTTTTGGTAAAAAAATTCATCTCTTATGGTAGCAAGTTATCTTTCTTGGTTCAAAATGAATTTTGTTGTTGAAAATTTGACTCTCTTTTAAAAAATTTGTCTTTTTGGCTTGAATATTCAGCTATTTTTGTTTGAATTGTAATTTTTTTGTATTAAAATTAGATCATTCGCTTGGAAATGCATCTTTGTAGGTTGGAAATTAAACTTTTGTTAAAAATTTCATTATTTGATTGAAAATTCAACTGTTTTTTTTTTTAAATTTGTGCTTTCTGATTGAAAATTGATCTTTTATGGTAAAAACGTTATATTTCTTGATTCAAAATTAACCTTTTTTTAAAATTCAACTGTCTTCGAAAAAATTCATCGTTTTGGCTTGAAAATTTAACTATTTGGTTAAAATGTAACTATTTTGTTGAAAATTCGTCTTTGTTGATTTAAAGTTGATTTTGAATGTAACTGTCTTCGAAAAAATTTATCTTTTTGGCTTGCAAATTTAACTATTTGATCGAAAATTCGTCTCTTTTGCTTTAAAGTTGATTGTGAATGTAACTGTTCAGTAAAAAATTACTTTTTTTGTTGTTGAAAATTTGTCTTTATTGGTTAAAAATTCATTTCTTTGATAGAAAATCTTTTTTTTGTTGTTAAAATTCAACTATTTTGTTGCAAATGCAATATATTGCAACTTGAATCCTCAGGATTTTGAAGTGCTTAATTTTATTTATTAGTAGATGATTTCCCCAATCACCGCACCGGTACGAGCGACCACGTTTGTTCAGAATAATCTAAATTACGATGCGCAGTTTCAGGGAGAAGGGGTAGATTGGGGATGCTCATGGCATTACTTAGTTCTTTAGGGAACTAAATGCCACATTACTTCGCTATGATGTCACCAATCGAGTAAAGAGTAACTTAGATTCCTCTGAATGAACGTGTAAGTCGCAAGTTTCGGCGCGGGTATTGGGGAAAATAATTATTAACGTAGTTTATGGACGCCCCCTAAGTGTCACCCATACATCATGCGTTTTAGTACACTGTTCCAGTGTTCTTAGGAATGAAATTCCAAGCGCGAATTTCGCATTGAAATACCCAGTTTAGTGTTCAGGGACGCTTGAAAATATCCCCAGTTTCATGCGTCATTAACGTGAACCGTCTTTTGAGTGAAAAATGTGACTGAGAAAATAACACATTCCAGGGTAATACCAATAGCGTTAAGTTAGTGTAAAGTGGTTATTGAGGTGAGGGTTATGCCAATGATGTTGTATTGAAAATAGCTAGTCTAATCGATATATACGCCACTACATATTTTTCATACAAAATACGAAATTACGTTGACACCAACGATGGCGATAATAAAGTAATTTGATCAATGAAGCATGAGTAACGAGGAACCACTGAACCACTCATATCTCGAGATAACTCTGAAACTTGCTGAGCCTACATCCGCATCAATGAGGTGGTTGCTTGAACTTTAGATAATATATTTTTTAAATACTGCATGGTATTCTGAAAATTTTAGTAAAAATAAGAATTTTGTTTGAATTTTTCATTTTTGAGAAAAAATATGCAAGAAAAAGTATCGAAATCCCTATTCAAACAACTCTGTGATCCTGAGACGTCACATCCTGTAAAGCGCTAAACCTATCAAAATAATGGTTGCTCCAGTTTCTCCATTGACGCACAAAGTATCTAGCAGATATTTGTTTACTTAAAATTGACGAAAAACATCAGCCAGTCGTAACAAAATCTCACTAAAAAATACAATTTTTATTAAAATATAAAACTTGAAAAAGATAGTACTGAATAATGTCATTCATGTGTGTGAGAGTGAGATGTTTTCAAGGATAATCTCAAACTTATGTCAATCACATGTCCGAATCAAGAGAATAATTTTTTCTTCTCTAACCTATGCTGCAATGAAGTCTCTTGATGAGAAAAAATTTGTCACCATCCACATGTCGACTTTTGGTACATTCATACTCTCACACTTAACAAATCCTAGTTCTAGTGAAATTCTTGGCACTTAGAACACCTTTCAGGCCCTTCTTCTAACTTTTGAAACACGTTTCTAATAATGAACACCAAAATAGTTTATGTTTACACTTGGAATCGCTAGCGGCCATATTGATTCCCCCATCAATCGGACAACCGCGTTACTCAGACTGAAATACTTTCAGCAATTCGCTGAACCAATCAGCTTAATTTTTTAGTTCTCTTTTAATTCAACTAGAAAAAATTAAAAATATGCAATAACCACTTTTAGTCCGTACGTTCATAAGAAGATGGAGTGAAAATTTCAAAACTAATCGAATTGTTTGAGCTGAGAGAATAGATGTTGTGATACACGTCACACGTATATCAAACGCTATTTTCTGTAAGAGCATCCGAGAATAATATATTGTGTACCTGGGAGGCAACCCCAGTCTCTTCATCCGTGTGTGAGTTTATAATAGTGAGGCATAGATGAGCGCAAGTCTCACATTTGAGGTTAGGTTGAAGCAGCCGTAATCGTACACGGGCGACAGCGAATGCGCATGTGCGGAATACAATTAAGAGCCCACAATACTCCTATTAGGTATTTTCACTTCATTGCCAGCTCACTTCGCTTCGTCGAGTACTGAGGGGGAAACAATGTCATCAAATGGCCAAAACAAAACTTTGTTTTTGTAATATCTTCATAATAAGCAATAATTGTCATCATTTTACTATTTCATTGAATAGCTCTTGGAAAATAAAAAAATATTTTCCAAATACACTTATATAGAAAAAATGATTTTTTACGAATATATTAATCTGGAAGTCCTAAATTTTCAAACGGGTGTTGCAAAAAAAACGTGGGGGTAGGCATCCAAAGAAGTGAGAACAAAAATTTGGAATCGGTTTATATCTTCTGTTCTATTTTTTGATTTGAAAATTTAGAAAAATGTTCCTATTGGTTCAAAAATTGTGGGAATTTTTCGTATGCACAGTTTTTACAAGTGAACAGTAATAAAAAACTATTAGTTAAAAAATTTTATAATATAATTTAGAATTTTCTACAAATGCGCGAAAAACGTGTTTTTTGGATTAGGCGATATGCACACATTTTGTTGACAGATAAATATGTCCAGCCAAAAATGTCTTCTATTTGAACCAGAGAAACATGCTATCAGATTGCTTTTTTAAACAAAACAAAAAAAATCGTGATCTAGGAATTTTTGATTTTTTGTGTGCAATTTTGGAACGTTTTAAACACCGTGTAAGCAAAAAAGAAGAGGTTTTTTTGGTTCAAGCTTCAGATTCGGCATATTCAACTTTTTAAAAATAGTGTGCATTTAACCCAATACAAAAAATGCTCTTTGCACATTTTCAAAAAGTTGTAAATAAGTCAAAAATTATTTTTTCAAGTTTCAAAATTTGAAAATTGTAGACGAAAAAAGAGAAATGAAGATATTAACCGATTTCAAAAAACGAATCAAATTAATTTTAACTTTTTCACTCCGTCCTAGTGCGTATGTGATAAAAGTGTATCTACCACGTATGTATAAATGCATAGAGAGAATGTTTAGTATTCGCGGTTGAGAATATGTTATGAATGCATAAATGAAGAATTTTTACAGTTTTATGAATTTCAATATCTTTCACAGTTTGCATTGAATCAAGCATTAAATATACTCTATTACCTAGAATACACTGTGCTCAACGTTTTCTAAAATTTCATGCATTTAAAGGTAGTAATTGAAAATTAAATTAAAGTTGCAGTAACTTTTCAAATCTTCAGTTTATAAACATACAACTTTTTATGTTTAAATTGCAATATAAGCTTCCACAAAGAAAGAAAAATATGTTAATTTGTTCCGAAGATACAGCATTTTAAAGAAACTTTTCGTTAATCTTTTAACAATTCACGTAAATATTCGGATAGTTGTAACCTGATCAAAAAAATATTATAGTCCTAATCCAAAAATGCGTAACGCATATTTATTCCAGAAAACAATATATTTTAGTCCCAAATAATTCAGTAGCATCAGTATCGTCAGACTTTCCGATTTCATATGACACGGGTCTGCTATTAAAATATGTTAAAGAATCCAGGGTTCGAGTCCAGGCTGAGGTGGATTTTTCTCATTCTCCTAAGAAACCCTAGAACAGTAGGATAGAGAAAATTGAGATCTTGGCACAATATGGGATTCGGAAAATGGGAAATTAGTTCGGTTTGTCAAGGAAATAAGATCTACGATAAAATCTGCTGGAAGAGTGAAAGCGCCTTAGCACTCCACCTAGAAGCTGAACAGTTGTGGACTCAATCCTGGATTCCTGTACATAAACCTAAATCCCTGGAGATTCACTTTAAAATTTCCGGTGTTCAAAATTAGTTCCCAAATCTGCATTTTTCTCCGTACTGTTCAATGAATGGTCCACTTAAAAACTACGTCATACTGTCATGGCGGGATGGGGGGGGGGTTAAAGCAGAATGTGACATCATACATGGAAAACAGTAATGTCAATAACAATTTTTTTTATCTAAATACATACTTCACACTCTTTCACCTATTCACCTCTTTTCTCCTGTTTTTAAAGAATTCCTTGTTTCCTCTGTTTGCAAAAAACATCCGCTTTTTCTCTTTTTTTTCTCTCTCAAATCCATTAAATTTATTTAACACAAAAAAATCTGTTATATTGTGTTATCGTCATCTTCAATTTTGATTTTCTCGGAACAGAATTTTTTTTGGATCAAGAGTTTTTTATCCTCATTCAACTTGACCATATCTGATAAGAGAAATTTGTTATCTTTGCAAAGAAATTCAAAATTCCTTCTTTAATCACTATCCAAAACCGATTTTGAAAACCAACGAAATTTTAATCTCAAAATTCTTGGTCGATTTTCTCGGAATTGGCGAACTTCCTTATATCAAAATAGATTTGCCCGTATTCAGAAATTTTATTTTTAAACGAAAAATGGAATTTTTATTGGAATCCGCTGTCAAGCCTGGTCCAATTTTAGAATAGCGTCACTTTGAGTTTGTCAATTTCCACTTCAGCTCGGGAGTGGACATTTGTTTGAGCTACAAATAGTGGTTTCGATTTTACAGAATGTTTTTTTGCTCTTTTAAATTAAAAATTAAAATCTTTTTTTAATTGAAACATCAGCTATTATATTTTTCGTTCAGAATTAATCTTTTTTTTTTATTGAATATTCAACTACTTGACTGAAAGTTGAACTTTGTTGTTAAAAATTAATTTTATTTTTGAAGATTCATCATTTGAATTGGAAATTCGACGGTTTTGTTGAAAACTTAATTATTTTATTGAAAATTCAAATATTTTGTTAAAAAGTCTTCTGGATTGAAAATTCAACTTTCTTCTAAAAAAGTCGCTTAAAAATTAAAGTATTTGGTTAAAAATTCAACTGTTTTTGTTTGAAGTTATTTCTTTTTTGTTTAAAAATTCGACCATTTGTTTCAAAATTCATCTTTGAAGGTGAAAAATTCAACTATTGGGTTAAAAATGAACTTTTTGAATAAAGATCCGTCCCTTTCGCTTAAATATTCAACTATTCAATTGTAAATGCAAATGTTTGGTTGACAAATAATTTATTATTGTTGAGAATTCAACTATTTGTTTGAGAAATTATCTTTGTAGGTTGAAAATTCAACTATGTGGTTAAAAATTCCATTATTTTGATGAAAATTCAATTGTATTGTTGAAAAGTTAACTGTTTTGTTTAAAATTTGTAATTGTCATTGTCTTTTTGGAAAGAAAATTTGTCCCTTTGGATTGAAAATTCTTTGTTTTTTGTACAAAGTTCTTGCTTGAAAATTCATATTTCTAGGTTGAAATTTCTACTGTCATCTAGAACATTTCTTTGATTAGCTTGAAGATTAAACTATTTATTGAAAAATGCCACTGTTTTTGGTTGACGGTTAATCTTTTTTGTTTGTAAATTTGGCCATTTGGTTGAGACTTCAACTACATGGTTGAAAATTCATCTCTTTTAGTAGAAAATTAATCTTTACTTGTTGAAAATTAAACTACTTCGTGTGAAATGCAATATATTTTGACTTAAAGTTTTAAGCGTTTCATATTGAATACAATATTGGACCTATATATTAATTTTATTAAAAAGAAAATAGTTCCCTATTATTACCCTATTTTTGTGAAATATCACCCTATTTCCTCTGTTTTGGAAAGCATTTTCGGCTGCGAAGTCTGTTCAAATATTAGGCTTGTATGTTTTGTATGCTTCGGGTGGAAAAAGTGTTCAAAACAGCGTGAGGTAGTATTTGAACGGCCCCAAATATACCATCTATAAAATCTATCATAAATGATTTTCAATTTTGAATTTTAATTGAAGTCTATAATTTGAAAATAATAAAAAGTTTCTCAGTTTAAAATATCGATAGGTGCATCAACCAGAGAGAACAATAAGGAAAGAGAGAAAAAATTTATGACAGCATTGGTGGCGTAATCGGTTAACGTGCCCGCAAATGAAATACGGGGCTTACTGGTTCAAATCTAGGCTAAGGTAGATATTTTTTTATTCTGCAAAAAAAAAAACTAGAACAGTAGGGCAACAAAAATGAAGATCTTATGTAAAATATCAGTGTATAATATTTTAAAGACCGTATAAAACTGATCAGTCGCTATCAAAAATAAAAAATGTTCAAAAAAGAATTAGATACGTGAGAAAATGGTGATTAAAAATAACTGAATCATAGAAGTGAGCAAAATTAATGAAAAATGATAGAACCGGGACCATTTTCGTCCATTCCAAAGTTTCTGAAACATATTTTCATATAACTCCCACTGGCCGAACTCGTTAATACGTTCCCGTCGATTAAAGTTTGATTTCGGGATTATGAATACGAAAGTTTTCGACACAAAAAAAGGTCGTTTTTTTAAATCGACTATGCGACCACGTTAGCGATTTATCTGGTGATTTTTCTCATAGTAGTAGGAGCTCGAAAACTCCTAAAAACTAAGTATTAGATTTTTTCAATCAGAACTTTGTGTGATTTTTTTTTAACTTAATTTTTTCATCAATTTTACTTTTATACTCAAATGTTCAAAAAACGCAATTCATAACTGTGTATTCACCATACACGTATGTCAAAAACTAAAAAAATAAGGCCGGCCATTTTCAAGGTTATCTGTAAAATCACTGAATTTCACCAAACTTAAAAGAGCTGCCAATTTATCATTTTCAAGTTCAGCGATTTCGCTTTTGTATGCAGTTATAACGTTTAGTATACTAAATTAAAATTTCATGAAAGTAATGTCCAAATTTTACATAGATTTAATTGATATAGTGCAAAGTTTATATTCAGCCTTGTACAAAAAGGCTTTTCATGATTTATCTTGAACAAAATTGCTTTTATATAAAAATATTCTGCAGAAAAATTTTGTATTTCGTAGGAACACTAATTTTTCGAGTACAAGATTTTTTGGTCAAATCATTATTTTTCGAAAAAAGCGAGGAAAAATGAAAATTACGCTTACATTTACGATTTTGGTCAAAAAACGAACTATACCTTGAAAAATATGAATTTCAGAAAAAAAATATTTTACAAAAAAATGTAGACTTCAATAAATTGCACATTTGTGCTATTGATCATTTTTTCATACAATAAATAGTTTATGATTGACATTATTTTTTACGATGAAAATAAAAACTTCCTTGTATTCTTTTTAATTCAAGAAGAAAGCTGTTAATTTTTTATAATGATCTTTATTATCAGGCTCAAATACCTTAAAAAACTACAAATAATTGTTACAATTAATAGTTTGAAAAAAATCAATTTTGATTTTATACAATTTTTTACTTTTTTTGTTTGTATTTTTTTCGTAAGGAATGTTTAGAAAAAAATTACAGATGAATAAGCAAGAATTTTTTATTTTATCTAAGTCGATAGTATGGGTATGTGTCAATAAATTAAATTTTCAAAGAATAAAGTCAATTTTCCCAATATTTATTTGCAAGTAATTAATGAATTAATAAAGTTCAGGCATCTCTACTATATCAAATAAACGTCAATATTTTCAGAGAAGCACCGCAAAAATGTTGGGATTTAAAAATTAAATTTATTAGCACATACGCATTCTATAGATTCAGATAAAATAAGAAATTCTTGTTTATTATTATCTGGTATTGTTTTCTAAACATTTTTCACGAAAAAATATAACAAAAAAACAAGTCAAATTTTGTATAAAAACAAAATTGATTTTTTCGAAAACTATTGATTGTAGAGACAAATTTTAAAAACAAAATAGTTGTAGTTTTCAATGACTTCAGGCCTGTTATTAAAGTGCATTATGAAAAATCAACACGTTTCTTTATAAATATAAAAATGATAAGGAACTTATTATTTTTATCGTAAAAACGATTATCACTCTTGAACTATTGCATAGAAAAAATGTGTAATTTTCAGATATCTACATTTTTTGTACAATATTTTCCTCTCAAATGCATACTTTTCAAGGTATAGTTCGTTATTTGTCCAAAATCATGAAAAATCAGCGTGATTTTCATTTTTGGTCAATTATTTCGAAAATCGTAAAAGTAAAGATAGTTTAGAAAATTCACTGTACCTCAGACATTGAAATGTACATAAAAGCTTCTGAAGCTTATATGTACAAGGTTGAATGTATGAATTTGCATATAATATTCATATATAAGGTTTGGACTATAGCAATTAAATCGATGCGAAAATGGTAAATTTGATGAAAAGTAGCTTTTTCAACCTTCTAAATATTATAAATATGTATCATATAATTTTTGTTCCTTAGAGGGCTACTCAGCCTTAGGACCTTTTTAATGAATTACAAATTACAAGTAAATATTCATGTAAAAGCAAAACAGAGGCATCACTAAAAATATTCTTATTCAGTATACTAAACCTTATAATTTCATACCAAAGCGAGATCGTTGAATTGGAAAATGAGAAATTGGCAGCTCTTGTAAGTTTGATGAAATTTAGTGAATTTATAGATGACATTGAAGATGGCCTTATTTTTTTCGTTTTCACCATATGTGTATGGTAAATGAAAATTAAAAAATTAAATTAAAAAAAAAACTTTACGTACAGTTCTGATTCAAAAAATTAAGTACTTGCTTCTGGAGGATTTAGGGCACCTACTGTTACAAAAAAATCACCAGCTATATTACCAGTCAGAATTTTGCGTTCTTTTTTGACGATTGATTATGGTTTCTTAATTTGATTTATAACAGAGATGATATTTTTTCTCTTTAAAGGCTCTCAAAATCTGTATAAAATGAGCCCAGGATGAAACCAATTTGTTCTATTTTTTAAGTAGATATTGCAAAAATCAGAATGAAACTTAAATAAACATATATTTTTGAGGGACTTTAATAGAAACTCCATGGTTATATGTTTCATATATTTAAAAAAGTATTGTTCTTACCATAAAGAATATTGAAACTATTCCAACTTTTTTGTTACAATTTTAAGTTCCTGCACTATGATAGGAAATTTGTTAGATTTATGCTCATAAGTTGTTGCGATACCATGGAAAAATAGCTTTAAAATAAGCCTAAGAGCATTACAAAATGTTGATTTTTTAGGGTATTATCTAAAATTTATACTATTTTTGAAATAAAAAATAAACAAGTTGGCTTTATCCTGGGTTTATTTTAAACAGAATTTTGAGAGCATTCAAACCTTCAAAGAGAAAATTTCTTAGATCTGATATGATTAAAATTAACAGAACTTAATCAATCATCAAATAAGAGGTGAGCGCAAAATTCTGACCGGTAGTGTGGAATGACCCCTGTATAACTTGGAAAGAATAATATGATTCGGATTTGAAGAAAAAATTCTAATAAAAATTCGCTCGACAGAGGAGTTGGCCTATAGAGACCTGGAAACTATTTGCAATTTATTATCGGCGCGATGTAATCTTGACATTCGTCAGCGACATCGAATTTAGATTGAATTCGTTCTAGTTGCGCTTGCGCGTCGTCAACAGCAACACCGGAAAGAGAGCTGGTTCAACGGCATGGAGCAGGAAAATATTTGTCTTCTCTTAGAACCTCACGATCAGAGCTGTCCTGGTCGGATGTATCGAATGTTATCAACCTGCTTCTTTCAAATCGACATTCCACTCCATTTTCCCTACATTTCCAATGATTTGGAAAGTTCACAAAACGTTTGCTCATATTCCCGGGTGTGCATATTTGGAAAAACGTTCGCACTGGAAGCCAATTTAAAGTGGGAGGGGGGGGGGGGGGGCAAAAACTACGGTTGGTAACGACGGGGTTGGGCTCAGTGAAAGTAACGTTACGGTTGTAAATTCAACTACATATTTGATTTAATATTTACTTTTTTTGTTGAAAATTCTTTTTTGTTTTTGGATTCATAATTTTAATTGAAAATTCACCTATTTGGTTGAAAATTTAACTATTTAGTTGAAAATTCTTTTTTTTTTGTTGTCAAGAATTAATTTTTTTAAATGAAAATATACTGTTATATTTTTGGTTGAGAATTAGCATTCTCAAATGAAAATTAATATTCCTAAATGAAAATTAATATTCTAAAATGAAAATTAATCTTCTCAAATTGAGAATTGAGGTGAGGGATGCGTAGAAGTATTGTCCACTCGGTAAAATCGATCGATGAAAAAAAAGTGGCCGAAGCATAAAATAAAATATACCTTCGTATTCGCATTGACGCGGTCGACAAATTTTTTGCACTAAAATTTTTCATTCGATAATTATTACTTAAGATAAACAATAAAAACTTATAAAATTTTCCGATCGAAAATCGATGTTTTATAAAATACAATTCGCGATTACTTGGCCGTTTGTTGATAAAGATGCTTGAAATTTGTATGGTGTATTCTCAATACACAAGCGATGACTATAAGCCACGCAATTTGTTTAAAAATGTAATATGTTCATTGCTGTTTAATAACAAAATAGCTCCGAACGAAAACCATGTTTCGCCAACTTCGACCAGTGGGACGGTTATCGAAAAAATGGTGGTTGAAATAAGTTATCGCGAGAAAGTTGTTCACTAGACTTTAAGAGAGTTTTTCTAGAAATTTGAAGAAAATCGGTCGAAAATTGTGGAAATGACTGTGAGTTGAAGTCAACACACGCTGCCGCAGGATCTAATAACTATGCACTGTTGATCGCAATTCGCGAAACGCCGCACAAAGTACAAAGGCCTATTATCGGAGCGCTCCAGCGGCAGCGTGTGTTGACTTAACTCGTTGTCATTTCCACAATTATCGAACGATTTTCTTCACATTTTCAGGAAAACTTTCTCAAAGTCTAGTGAACAACTTTCTCGCAATAAGTTATATCAACTACAATTTTTTCGATGACCGTCCCACTGGTCGAAGTTGGCGAAACGTGGTTTTCGTTCGAAACTAATTTGTTATTAAACAACAATTACCATATCAGATTTTTAAACAAAGAGCGCCGCTTATAGTCATCGCACATGCATTGAGAATACATCATACGAATTTCAAGCATTTTTATGAACAAACGGCCGCGTAATCGAGAATTGTATTTTATAAGACATCGATTTACGATCCAAAAATTTTATAAGTTTTTATTATTTCTCTTGAGTAATAAGTGTCCAATGAAAATGTTTGATGGGAAAAATGTGTAGGCCGTGTCAAGGTAAATACGAAGTTATAATTTGTTTTACGCTTCGTCCACTTTTTTCTTCATCAATCGATTTTACCCAGTGGACAATATTTCTACGCGGTTTCGAGCCCTTAACGAGTTATTTACTTGCAACACCTCAATTCGTCTCTTTTGGTCTGCAAAATTAATTCATATTCTTGGTGGAAGTTACATTTTTTTTGTTATAAATACAACTGCTTGGTCTAAAATTAATATATTTCGGTTGAGGATTCAACTATTTTTTTCAAAATTCGTTTTTTTTTGGGTTTAATTCAACTGTTTTTGATATCAAATCAAACTCCTTTTTGTTTTAAATATTAACTATTACATGTTTGGTTGATAATTCATCTTCTTTGGTTGAAAAATCAACTTCTGGGTCTAAAGTATTGAACTATTTTGTAAAAAATTCATTTTCTTTGGTTGAAGATTTGTCACGTTAGTTGAAAAATCAATTATTTGTTAGTAAATTAACTTTTTTGTTTGAAATTAATATTTTTGGGTAGAAAATTGAACGTATTCATTTATTTGTTTAAGGATTGATCTCTTTGGTTAAAAATTTAACTATTTTGTTGACAATTCATTTTTTGGTTAAAAATAAATTTGTTTTAGCTGAAAATTAAACTTTTCCATTTCTTGTTGAAAATTGATCTTTTCTGGTTCACAAGTCAACCGTTTTTTTTACATTTGATTTTTAGCTATAACAATTAACTCTTTTGTTGAACATTTGTCTTTTTGGATAGAAAATTAATCTTCTTTACTGAAATATCATCTGGTTGGTTGAGGATTCAACTATTGTGTAAAAAATTTGTCTTTAGTCGTTGAGTTCAACTGGTTGAAAATGAGTGTTGTTGAAATGTAACTTTTCGAACTGAACATTGAACTGAGCTATTTTTGGTTGAAAAGCTATAATTTTAGTTAAAAATTCAACTGTTTGATTGAAAATTCTACTAATTTGTTAAAATCTTTTTTTGTTGTCTAAAATGCAACTGTTTTATTAAAAAATTGTCCTTTTGGATTGAAAATTCATGTTCCTTGGATGAAAATCAACTTTTTTGTTGTCAATTCAACTTTTCGGTTCGAAAATTAAACTGTGAAAATTGTCCAATTTAAATGTTTATATTTTCTAATCATTCAAATACTCGAAATTTTAGAATTTTAGCGCTTCAATTTCCAAATATGCACATTTTCACGATAATTATTTACAAATTTAAACACCTTTGATCGTATAAAATTTAAAATTGTCTACATCGGACAGTTCCGTATTAAAAAAAAGTCATTCGAAATTTTCTTTGAAGTAGCCTCATTCGAAATTGTGAAATTGATATGCGTTAAATATGAGGTTATTACACTTTTGTATGTGGGGAGTTTTTAATTATTCAGTTTCAAACGCATACTATTTAAAATTGTACAATTTTGTCCGCTTTAAGTTTGAAATTGTTTGATTGCTGTTATTAAACTTTTAAATCCCTCGATGTTATTTGTTCTATTTTAATTTTGAATATTTTCTTCCAATTATTAAAAAAAAATGCTTCATATATTAAATTGATAAATTTGGAATGCCTCAATTTCAAATAACATTGAAGGTTCTCAATTTGATATTATTCAATTTTGTCAGTTTGAACGGTGAAATTTGAATTCGTTACATTTTACGCCCCTGTTTCAAATGTGCAATGCTTACAATTTTCAGTTTTCTATTCGAAATTTTTTTTTGTATAGGTACGGCACTGACTATATATACATTTTTCCCCAAGTATTCGAGAACGAAAGAAAGAAAACTTGTCAAATACCCGGGGTTTTTCGAGCTCATCGGATCAATAAAATTCAGAGGAATGAAGCCTTTTGCTGAGGCAATCACTATTTTTACGCAAATTATAAATTTTTCGAAAGGGAGAAATCTTTCGATAGCAGAAGACAGTATGTGAACGGCGAGAACCGTTCGCAAATTTATTTGTTTACTCACAATTCTGACATCACAGAAGCATTTTTAGGCGTGATCATACATCCGAAGACCCACAACATGGCTTCGAGTCTCAGCGGCAGTTTTCAATTGAGAAATAAAAATAAAAAATGTGAATAAAATTGACTACAAAATATTGAAATAGTTTTTGCAGACAGCATCTGCAAATACACCAATTTTATAGATAAACCAACTTATGATTGTATGTAAATTGATTAATTTACCCAGTTTGAAATTATAACTTGGAAATTGTAATTTGAAAATTTTGAAATTATAAATTTATCAAGTCACCCTGCAATAAATTTCAAAACCATCAACTTCGAATTCTGACATTTCCAAATTAGGCCCTCTGCAAATTTATTTATAAATTCCAAGTTTATGAAGTCGACCAACTGTTATTTTTGATATTACCAAATTTTCCACATTATTAATTACAGTATTACAAAACTGGCAAGTGTCCACTTTTCTAAATAAATTACACAATTTTTCAAGTCACCCAGCAATAAATTTCAAAGCCATCAATTTCGAATTCTGGAATTATCAATGTGGAACATTTTTTAATATCAAAAATAACAGGCGACTTGATAAACTTGGAATTTATAAATAAATTTGCAGAGGGCCTCATTTGGAAATTTCGGCATCTGAATTTGATGGATTTGGAATTTATTTTTGGGTAACTTGATAAATTTATAATTCATAAAGAAAAGTGGCCACTTGCCAGTTTTTCAATACTGGAATTATCAATGTGGCAAATTTGGTAGTATCGCAATTTATAGTTGGACGACTTGATAAACTTGGTATTTATAAATAAATTTGCAGAGGACGTAAATTGGGAATTTTAGACTTCGAATTTGATGGTTTTGAAATTTATTGCTGGGTGACTTGATAAATTTATAATTTCAAAAATATAATTTCAAAATTTTCAAATTGTAATTTCCGAATTATAATTTTAATCTGGGTAAACCAATAAATGTACCAATTTACATACAATCATATGTTGGTTTATCTATAAAATTGGTGCATTTGCGGATGCTGTCTGCAAAAACTGTTTCTATATTTTGTAGTCAATTTTATTCACATTTTTTATTTTTATTTCTTGATTGAAAACTGCTGAATGCGAACGGTTCTCGCAAAACCCCACCCCAGTAGCAAGATAACTGCAGACTGGCGCCAGCTAGGCGCCAGAAAAATGAAAATCTGTTTGCAGCCTGGCGCCCGGCTGGTTCCGCTATGGCGTGCTGTTCAGGCATCAGAGTCTGGTATACCAGATCCTGGTCCAGACTGGTCATGATATACACCAGACAAAATTAAAATAACGTAAAATGGTACTAAATAGGTTTCTGTAATAGTTTTACACTATATTTTAGCCCATTCTGCGAGAATATACTGCGAAAACGTCACTACATTTCAGGCGAGATACTCTGAAATATTACAAACATAACCCCTTGTCGTATAAGCTTATTGCATGCTTGCATGTTTGGGCATGCTTGTGATCGTTCAAATTTCCCATTGCTAGAATTACAATTTAATTAATCAATTTCTACATTAATTACTAATGTTTTGATGTCCGCCAAATTATATTAATGGTTATAATTATATTTTATTTATAACCATAAATTGAGTCGCGGCACTCAGTCGAAAAGAGTTAAAGTCCCTCTGACAATCGACAACGCAAGCGCGGCTTCGGTCATCGTTTAAGCTTGTAGGCTTTTGCTTGGCGGAAACGCGCCAATCGCGCGAAACCCGCATCCAGCAGCATCGCGAAAAGATCCTCGCTCGTTAACTTTTGCACTGCGAACGCGGGCCAATACCCCACTCACTGGCGCCGTGAGTGGTGCACCGCCGCCCGAGCTAGCTGTTAAGAAAAGCGCGTTTCGAGACTGAGGGACACTTCTCCCCGAGTCCCCGTAGTGTACACTTCGACGCTAATTAAGTAAACGCAAATTTTTACTTTACATCGTTTGTCTCATTCGTGGACGCCAACCTTCTAACGCTTGCATGCTACCTTCACAGCAGCGTCACACCCAATCCCCGTTATGGATAGGATTACTCCCGTATCGGTAGCTATCGCTGCCATCGCAACGTAACTCTGGATACCCTGGACCAACCCAAACCACCCTTGCCCTTCTCTGAAGCAGATGTTCGTTACGGAGAGGATTACTCCCGTATCGGCGGTAATTGCTGTCACCGCAACGTCGCCCTGGACACCCTGGACATTCCTCCTCTGTTATTAATAACGAAACATTTCTGTCTTGAATTGAGTAAAGTAATCCAAGCTTCATATAATTTTAAATAAACTTTTGTAGCACTCTCAAACCCACAGACTGACCTCAGTTTAAACTAAATACCAGATCTAGTACCTTTATTCACCAGATTCTGTTTTTCGTCAGGTCTGATTATTTCTCCCGGCAGTCTGGTCAACTACTCTCTGATTTTTTCTGTAGTCCGGTCACTTTGAGTGTCAATATCTCGGAGACGAAAAACGGTTTTAAAAAACTGTAGACTGCATGTGAATATGTCTTCATTTATGCGTCGATTACATGTTTTGCTGTTATTGTGCAAAAATCTGGCGAGGAACTGTCATCATTTGTTTACCGAAAAACACCGAAATAAGGAGCTTCGAATACACAGGTCAACTTTGAGAAGCTCCTGTATTCCTCACCAGATTTTTCCACAATAACCGCAAAACATGTAATCGACGCAGAAATGAAGACATATTCACATGCACTTTACAGTTTCTAAAGGCATTTTTCGTCTCCGGGATATTCACGCCCAACGTGACCGGACTACATGAAAAAATCATAGAGTAGAGGGAGCAGATGCTGAGACAGACTCTGGCCTCTGTCATACAAGTCAGACGTTGCTACTAGGGCGCTTAATTCTAAAATATTTTACTTTACAATTTTTCCATTTTATGTCTTCAATTTTAAACGTAAGTCTTCAATTGAAAGAATTTGAAAATTCAGTTTTGAAGACTTTAAGAATGAAAAATTAAAAGCGTTTGAAATTTAAAATTGTTTATAAAAAACGTTTTAACAACCTCCTAACGAAGGATCTGGAATACGATTTTGGCCCAAAAGTTGCAGAGGAAGAGCGGAAATTTGCGTCCTGCGATCACGTGGTGACACATTATCACACTGATTTATATGCTCCTCGTTTAAATCGAATGGTACCGGACCTGACGGATGACCATATATATGTGGACAAAATCAACAAGATGTCTCTGAAACTAATGATGCAGGTTTCCAGCAAGAAACTGGCTTCATTCATTGAATTGCTTTCCTTGATGAAAGGTAAGCTAAAAATTTTTGAAAAAGATCGCTGTAAATGCCTAAAATAATAATAGTTGATTAAAAGTAATTCACCTTTAAAATTACTGCAAATTAAAAAAACAAATAATCCGACGAATCACGAATCCTTAGTTTTCTTCCTGATTTCCCAGAATTTTGTACTTTTTTAATAATGGACCTTAAATTAGAATTCAGAGTTCAATTTATTTTCCATTTAATGTCGTAAATTTTGGTATTAATTGGCACTAAATCTGAATTTTTACAGGACCAATAGACACCAGCATTGGACCGCTAGAGATGCCATCGGAAGCTTACCACACAGCCTTCGTTCTGAATTTTTTTAACGAGATTGGAGATGGATTCAACGGCGTGCGGAAAGATGATATCCGGCAGGGTGACAGCAATTCTGGGCGTGTACCGTGGACTGAAAACTCTTACCACGCCGAGTTTTTTAACCTTGCGACTAGACAATTGAAGAGCATGCGGTTTGTTGACAAAAAAACGCGCAAAACTGTTACAACAGACATTCCTTGTTTACAAAATTTAATAGACACTTTTGAAGGATTTCGTTCACTCTGGAAAAAATTAAAATCACTCGAGTTCGAAAGTTTTTGTACGCGTACTATCAATCAAAATTCCTTAGAAAACTTTGTTGGAAATGTCAAAAGCCATGATTCCAGGTCAAACAAGCCGAAATGCTCTCAGTTCGAAGGAATTTTCAAGTCGATGCCAGTCACTAATCTTTCTTCGAAGCACACTCCCGGTTACAATTGCGAAGATGATTCGGGCGTATTTATTAACACAAGCAAAAGCTTGTTAAGAAATATAGCCGGGGAAGAAGGCGAAGAGAAATCGGAGCATGAGGATGGCGAAGGGGAGGCTCTGCCCGACCCTTCAACCTCTAAAACCCAGGCAATTCCGGAAAAAGGTCATGTTTACAGCGATACAGCTGATCTGATCAAATGCTTGCAAACGAGCCTACCAAAAACAAAATCATGCTCCGATTGTTTAAGCAGCTTGCAAAAATAATCTCATCAGAGGCGTGGTGGAACGTGTTTCAAAGACACGCATCTCGAAGCAAAACGTTTACTGGGAAAAATTCTTCCCGAAAAGTTATCCATTAAACGGATTGCTCGAAAATGTAGACTTTGGCTGAAAGAAAAAATAACTTTTGCGTTGAAAAGTATTGCTTTTCCACTTTGATATTTTCAAATCGAGTTCTAAAGGTAGGATTGTGCCAAATAAAAACAAATATTTGTGTCCAGCAGGGAAGCAGGCTCTAGAAAGATACTTGAAAACTATTCGTAACAGTAAAAGGGAGGAAATGCTAAAACTAAATCCGCCCCAAGTCGTGCCATCGGAAACTAAAGCCTAATAGTTGACAGATTTGAAGTTGAACATTTTTAGAATTGAACGCCATGTCCTTTCTTGTATTGCTATAAATGGAAAAATTCCAACTTCGTAGTGTATCTTTTATATGGATGACTTAAGTTCAATTTGACAAATAACAATTTTCAAAAATATATTTAATCTTCAAACTAACCATCGGAATATTACTCAAAGGACAATAATTTTCGGATAATTCATTTAATTCGAGGTATGTAATACAACAGAATAATGTAAACTATCATTCTGTCAAACTTTTTACATAAGAATTTAATTATAAATAGTTCATTCATAAATATTTTGTGACCGATAAACTTATTTAAACATGTGACAACGTTTTTGCAGAGTATATTTTGTTTAAACTTGGAACCTCATTTCCTCAGTTTGACAGTTGTGGGACATGGCGTACTATAAGTTTAGGGCGACAAATTGCAATCGAAAATATTTCACAACTGTAATAGTTGCAAAACTATATAATAGTTATAAAACTGTATAATACTTGTAAAAATGTAGCAGTTGTAAAACTGTAAATGTTGTAGAACTGTATAATAGTTGTAACACAGTACTAGTCGTAAAACGCATAATACTTGTATAACTGTAAAACTATAATAGTTGTAAAACTGTATAATAGTTGTGAAACTGTCACAGTTTTAAAACTGTATAATACTAGTAAAGCTGTAAAATTTGTAAAACTGTAATAGTTGTAAAAATGTAAAAGCTGTAAAAAATGTAAAAGGTTTCATGATCTTTGTGGGAAATTTACGAAAACACAATTGCATAAGTATATTGAAACTTTATAGACCGAAATTTCAGAACTTCGACTCATATAATATATTAAAATATTCAACATTATTTGCTTTGAAATTTCAATCCTTAGAAATTTTACAATTTAATAATTAAAGCTTTTTAATATTTAGGTATTAGAAAAAATAATTTCAAAAATAATTTGAAAAAATATATTCACAAAAATTGAGAGATGTCGTAAGTATTTATAAAAATTCCAAGGAATTTTCAAGAGCTTTAAAAAGTTTTAATAAGCTTTCAAAGGATTTTGAAAGATTTCATAGGATTCTACATATTTTAATATATTTAAAAAATTTCCAAGGACTTTTAAATATATTTCAATAATTAGAAGGATTAAGGAGGATTTTAAATGATCTAGAATATTTAACGCTATTTAAAAAAAGTCCAAGGAATTTTCAAGGTCTTAAAAAGTTTCAATGAATTAAAAAAATTCCAAAGGATTTGAAATATTTTAGGGTATTTAAAAAAATTCCAAGGCATCTTCAAGAACTTTAAAAAGTTTAAATGGATTTCCAAGGGGTTGACACAATTTTAGGAAATTTCAAAAGATTCCAAAGGATTTTATATTATAAAGAGTTTTAATAAACTTTCAAAGAATTTTACATATTTCATTATATTGTAAAAGATTCCAAGGTCCTTAAATATATTTTAATAATTAGAAGGGATTTTAAATGATCTTGAATATTTCGCTGTTTTGAAAAAAAATCCAAGGAATTTTCAAGAAATGTAAAAAGTTTAAATGGATTTCTAAAGGAGTTTATTTCACCGGAGATTTTAGATTGAAGCTTTGGAAATTGAACGCGCTTGAAATTGACTATTTTTAACAGAAACATTCAATAAATTGACGATTTCAAATTAATATCGTTGAGACCTGAACGATTTACAAGTAGAAACCATAATAATTCAATCCTCTTATACTATACAATTTTCTTTCCAATTTGAAATCTTATTAGTTGAATAATTTTTAATTGAGAACGTTCCACAGCAAATAACAACAAAATTGTACAATTTCAAATTGAATTGAAATTTAAAAAATACTTTAAAAAGACTGTTAAAGTTGTGAAACTGTAACAGTTCTATACAATGTAAATGTTTTCATGCAGTTTTCCCACAACAATCATGGAACTTGAAAATACTAGTCACCTTTGTGATAAATTTACAAAAGAGTTGTAAAGTTAATACAAGGAACGGTGCCAGATTAGAGGAAAAAATCTATTCTATCATTTCCCCTAGATGTTGTGAATTTACATCTATCTTTTTTTCCATTTTTTTTATTTATGGTATTTTAATTTTTAATTCGAAAATCATGGCAATTTTTTATTACCTTAATATTTATTACTATTTAATTGGCTGAAAATCTGTTATCGTTAAAAAATTGATTCAATTCTTTTAAGCACACATTTAAAAAAATATGTAACACTCATATTTTAAAAATAAACAAACTTTTTATAACGTATTTTCGTTGTTGCATTTAATTTATTGTAAAATTATATTTCACAAAGAAACCAATGCGAAAATAAAATAAAAAGATATGAAGAATAATTTTTTTAACTTCATAAATATTTTTATTTGATTTTTGCATTGGTTTCTTTACTTTGATTTAATTTTATTTAATTTTGAATTCAATTATCTAGAAGTCATCTGGATATTATATGGACGCCATCTTTTATCTTATCTTAATGTCCTATGGCACCGTCTGATGGCGTCCTTGCTTCTTCAAATTTTACCATCGAGTTGGTAAAGCCTGGTGTTTACAAAAACATTGCGGCAGGCCAAGTCACGCACGCCGGCGTCTGTCTCTCTCTCTCTCTCTCGCTCTCTCTTTCTCTCCAATGCGCACTCTTTCCTTGCTCTCACTACCATTCCTCTCTCCCTCTTCCCTTTCTCTTTTTCTCTCTCAGACGCACGGGCCGTATAGCCGGGGAGCTCAACCGAAATTTGAAGCGAACATTCTGGAAGTTTATCAACTTCCAAAATGTTCGCCAAAATCTATAATAATTGCCGGTAAATTAAGAGAACGAAAAGTGAAGTTTAAAATGAGGATTAAATATAATCAAACCTTTGCGTCACTTCAATCAAAACCTGGTTGATTAACATAAGTTGATAAGCAAAGCTTCCCTAATAATATTTTAATATTAATAATTTAATATTTATCTATAATATATTTTTTATATTTATCTATTTTTAATATTGAATATTTTAAATATTTAAACATTATGAAATTTCCTAAAATAACTAAAATAATTACCATCATATTGATGTACGTTAACACAATTACTAATGTCTACACGTACTTCAATCAACAAAATAGACTTATCTAGGTTTTAAGGTATTTTTTGTCAAGTATAGTTCTAATCGTCTTTTAAATTAATTAACGCTTTAGTTCCAACACTCGAAGTACAATGGTCGTTCGGGGTTTCGCCTAAAGGTTTAAAATTCATTTTATTGATTCAGTTTTAATAATAAAAAAATTACAATAAATAGATAAAAAAACCGAACGACCGTTCTACTTACCATAGCTTCTTAATTCCTTCGGGAAAGTTAAGTTGGAATAGAAGTAAGCAAATATAAATATTTTTTAAATGCAATCGGCGGGCTCGACACCGTCCCCTCCGCCACAGGCAGCTCCGTGCGAAGGCGAGCGAGAGCGGCTCTTGTAGAGCAGTTCATATTTGAATTTTCCGGAGGCCAGTCGCGCAAGCTCTGCCTTCCTTCCGCGAGTCATATAAAGTGCTAAGTACAGCTAGAATTATCTTCATTTTTGTTCTTTTTTATTCGTCGTTTCGTGTGGATCTACCGAGTATTCGTTTTTTTTTTCGGATAAGTTCGTCTCAGTGTGTTCGTTTCCGGCCCGTGTAGTGAAGTGGAAGTGTGTGACAGGTGATCCTTGTGCACTCGATTGGCGTCGCGAATTAAGGACTACCATCCGTAGATAACCTTTGGCTGTCGCCCCTTTTCGAGGCACCTACGATCTGAGAGCGCGTACTCTCCCTGTTTTCTACTTTCCCTTCGGTGTCGTGACAAGTGACAAAACAATCAAAGCCCTTGAGAGGAGGGCAGCGTCGGATCGAGCACAAACCTCGCCGCCAAGCGGAAACTTATCATGGAAGCAGAAGCGAGAAGCGTCGGCGACAGTCTCGTGAGGATCACGAGCGGAAAGTCGCCGCCTCTCGACACGAGGAACGCGAGTCGGCCAGGAGGGCCGCCGCTAGACGCGCTGCCCAGGAGGAAGCGGCGCGACGGGGACACTTCACTGACGAGTCGGCCCGGAGGGCCGCCTCCAGACGCGCCGCCCGGGAAGAAGCGGCGCAATGACAACGAACCACTGACGATCCGGCCAGGAGAGCGACCGCACAACGCGCCGCCCAGGAGGAAGCGGCGCAGATCCTACGGGCCGCTGTTACCCCACACGCGGCCGGATGAGCCGCCACCCTCAACGCCGCCGACCCCGCCACTCGATTTTGATACAACCCTGCTGACCCAGGACTTTTCCGGGTAGGAGAGTGGCAGCTGCAAGCGATACGCCGGGGCCGTCCAGGTACCCGAGACAGCGTCGTCCCGGAACAGACAGTACGGAACCCTTGTCTCTGAGGGTACCGAAATTTCGGGAGGGGGGGGATATACGTTTCCACCGTTGGAGGTGGTAAATCGAGTATCGCCAGTAGTCGTCGACTGCATCGATTCGCCACCACGTCCGTTGGCCATGATAATCCCACCGGCCGTCGAACTCCCATCTCCGAGGAGATAGGATTCACTTCTGGGTCCCAGTCACTCCTGGCTCGCCTCGAGCTGCAGAGGAGCACTCACCGGCCCCGCCGGAGAACACGCCTTCTCCGCCCAGCACATCCCAGGAACCGCGTGAGACGCCTGTTTCTCGGGCGGAGAAGAGAGAAAAAAGTACTCTGAACGACGACATCTTGTTCCATAGACGCACCATCTCTCTCGCACTCGAGAGACCTCTGTCCGTGCACATACCGACACCGCTCGGCATCTACACTCACGACCCCTCCCCCGCTCACACGAGCCTCCGCTACACACATTAGTATGCCCCTCACCCGCACAAGCTATCACAGCTGGGGTAGAAGAGATTGCTGAATAATTTAAAATTGATTTTTTCATTTTTCTGGTGCCCCGGTTTTTAATTTTACGTCTTGTATCTATTATATATTTTTTTCCTATTCTGTGGGGAAGATCTCAGAATTTTTGCAATCCTTACAAAAAATGTTTAGGGTTACGATTATGCCCTTATATTTATCCCTTTTTAAGAAATCGTACTTTTTATGCCCTTTACCGCCGCCAAGTAATTTTTTTTTCAATCGGACACACAGGAGAAGTTTTGTCCTTTCTATTAGCTATTATTTTTATGCATAAGATATTTCTCTAAAATAAATATGTACATTTGTAAAAAAATCGAAAACTAAGAACATCTCAATTTTACGTGAATTTGATGCTATTTTTTAATATTAAGAGCTGAGACTTCAGCTGATTCTTCTACTGATGTGTCACTATAATAAAACAAATATAAGTTTACTGGATCGTTTAAAAAAAGTATTTATTCTGAGGAATGAAGGAGGACATTTTACGGAAAAATTAGTTATGCATTTTTGCCAAAAAATTATGTTTTATTTACGAAAAGAAAAGAAAATCCTACATTATTTTTACTCAAAATGATAAAACAACATTATCCTGAAGAAAAACTAATTAATTTGAAGTATTATTTTAAATTTCAACATCAACACAGTCATTGCACATAGGTACGCTGCGCAGTTGACATACTGCACGATGACAGGATGTACAGATAGTATCGCCTAAATTGCTTTTCCCGTCTTCTTTTCTTGTGCAGATTTCACATCGACGTTGAGTTTCGAATACAACTCTCTAAGCATTTTCGGATTGAACATTAAGTTACAAAATCCCAGCAAAAAAAAAAATTGAACCCGAAAAATCAATTTGGATCATAGTTGCCACACTGGGGCGTTTGATATCCCACGCAACTTTGAAGTTACCACAAGCGCGTAAACTGGTGCAGCGCTATGCCAATGCCCTGCATAGATACTGGCAGTCTCGAATTATTGACAAATATGGATGTAAAGCGATGTCCTTCACATTTAGGTACTTAAAATTAAGAAATAAAGAGCCTGGGCTGTAATCCACCCCACAGTGGCAAGTAAGGGCTAGAATGAGAAAAGCTTTTGTATTTAAACAAACCTATTGTACAAATCTTAAAGCTCTTTGTCAAATAAATTTGCTCAAAGTATTATGTCCAAAGTTATTTGAATACCTTGACGTTGTACGTTGAGAGGTTATTCAATAAATAGATTTTGAAGGTGAAGGACTAACATTTTGGAGCAAAATAAATAAATTATTCTCATTTTATTATGATCCGTCTAATTGTTTGAACTCTATCCCAGCGCCCGAAAATGCAAATCTTGTTTTACAATATTGAGTTAATGGCTGGTTTACATGCAGGCAAAACACATTCGACATCTTATTAGTTACATCTCAAAAAATTCATCAAAAAATTAGTTCCCTGCCTCTACCAGAATGATAATTTTTATTTGTACTCCAGTCTTCGGTTTTATGTCAAACGAGTGATCGTGAGCGCATATGCATCTTAATCTGACATCCTTCCTATAAATTCTCACAACTTTCCTCCACCAATTCATAGATTCTGCACTTTCGGTTCTCCTTCTTTTGCTAATGCAAGTCTTGTTATTCTTATGCGTATTATCTCTCCCCATGCCTTTTTAAAATACTTTGGTACTCCTTTTTTTTCGTCTCACCCTTTGCGGTGTATTGTATCCCCAGTAGTGTTACACGACGAGGCGATAATTTCTCGTTCCTCGACTGTTCTCGTTCGGTTTTGCCAACTTCTCGATTTTAAATGATCGTCTAACCATCTGTTTTTCTCAATATCGATCGTCTTAAAAAAGCGAGAGATTTCGAACGAGCACCGAAAAGTCTCAGTTTTAAAGTTCAAAATATTCAAACAGCACGTGCGCGTTAGAATAAAAATATATATAATCTCTTTACCAGTTAAATGATTTTGAATTATAACAAATAAATTTGAGGACTTTACCATATTGAGAAAATTATGCTTTTGATTTAAAAGTTTAAGTTTTGAATTAGGAGTTTTAATTCTAAAAATGAGATCGTTTTAAAGGTGATGCCATTTGACTTCATCAATACACGTACTGGAGAGAAATAAGGATTCAAAAATTGATCTAAATAAACCATTAGAATAATTCAGTATTTAAAAAAATCTATTTATAAGCATTTCTCAGATTTTTTAAATATTCATTTAATATGTAAATGATTCATTTAATAAACCACATGCTTATTACTATCCCCAAATTCAAAGAAATTCGTCATTTATGATTTTTTTGCGTAACAAACATTAAGTAAGATTCGAATTTATCAACTTTGAGATCTGTATTTTTTTTCGTATCTGGAAAACTCATTTTAAAATTGATTTGCCTCCTTCGTAGAGACATAATTCAGGTCGCAATGTATAAAACTATAAACTGTAAGGAAATCGTATTCGCAACCTCCATAATCATCTTTGAAAACTAACTTTTTAATTTGCCTAATATTTATTTCAAAATTTGAAATAAAAAGATCGCTCTTGAAATTATAAAAGAAACTTTAACCTTTTAGAAATATTTTGTTCGTTTGTCGGATCGACAGAGTGAGAGTTCCTAGATGCACTGTCCTTATTTACTGAGCCGCACGCAAAACGCAAACCGCCATCCCAACCAGGCAGGGAGTTCACATTTAATCACTTCTTTCGTTCTTTTTGGGGAATTTTAGAAACATTTGAGCAAACAAGATATCGTTTTTAGATTCAATCGGGAACGTCACCTCGTACACCGATTTCAAACAACTGACAGCAGAACTATATAACTCAGAAATCAAGGATTGTCTGGAGAAATTGAACTTAGACACTTTCGGTACCCGCAAACTAGAATGTTACAGATTACGAAGAGGCATTAAGCTGCTTAAAGGCTGGTCATCGCGTGATTCTGATTATACTTCCGCGACGTCAATAGCCACAAACCAGGAAACCGATATAGAATCAGATTTCGAAAATTCAGTCCCAAGACTCTCGAGTAGCAGACAAATAAATGGACCATACACCTTAGCAACAGTAACAGTAAAAACGAGCGTTACAGACGCAAATTATATTACGGTAACAGTAGCAATGTCGCGAAAACGCACAATAACGAATATTACAACTACCACCTGTGCTGGTTCCTTAAGTACAGTTTCCACTCCTCGTATTAAAACAAAACCTTTTGCTCGACTAAACCCAAATAACGTGTCTCAATTATGCTCAAATTTTTGAAATGTCGAAGCCTTGTAATTTACCGGAACAAGTAAATTCTTTCGAGACAAACGAAATGAGTGTCACTCTATTGAGATTTCCAGAACAACTGACTCAAAACCCTCCCCTTTCGGAAAAGAATAAGCCGACTGTAGATCACCGAGAAACTATTAGGTCAGAATCGCGATACTCGGAACCAATAATTTTCGGAACCACTGACAAAGGCCTAGCTCAAAATGTCTATTAGGTGCAACAAAAAAAGGACTTATAATAGAAACAAGGTCCAGTAGATTGTTCCGTAACACCACTGAATCCGAATCGGAGAATGAGGTTCATAGGGCGAAAAACATGTGTAAACATAGCCTCGGTCTGGATAGAAGCAAGCTTAATAGGTACAGCCGTACGTCCTTCAATGACAACCGATATGAGGAATTTCATCAAGAAATTCCCCAAATCGACTCAGACGTGGACAGAAGAAAAAATCTCAAACCGAGCCCACGGAATAGACCGCGAAGAAGCAACATCAGTTTTAAAGACCTTCATACTCGTGATCATTCCTCGGACAGGAACACTATTTTTACTAACAAAGCGCTTAACAGGAGTCGTTTTGGAAACGGAGATTTGGGTAAAATTGTTTTGGGGTGGAATTTAACTTTTAACGGAAGAAGCGACCTGAGTGTAGACGATTTTCTGACTAAAATAGAGGATCGTAGAAAACTTACTAAAGTGTCGCACGAGGAATTGTAATTAGCTATGCCGGTATTGTTGGAGGGGATACCCTCGAAGTGGTTTAAAACCCATCAAAAAGAGTTTTGTAGATGGTGAAAGTTCCGGAAAGAGTTCAGATTTTACATCGGCGACGACGATTTGGAAAGAAGAGTCAAAAAGCAAATTCAGGCCAGGACTCAGGAAAAGACGAGTTAATTGATGATTACGTGACCAATATCCAACGCCTTATAAATTTGCTCGAAGACGAAGTCCCTGTTGACTTGTTAAACTGGGTTCACAGAGGTTTACGACCCGAATATCACAGGGTCATCCGTCGATATGGCGTTCCTCTCGCGCTCTAAAAAGGGTTTTCATAATGGACTCGCAGAGTAAGCATTACCCTTTGAAGCAGTGGTTGGTTGAGGAGGAGATTTATAGTTGTGTAGCCGCCCTACTCGAGGGAGGCGGGAGGAAGCATTGAAAGAGTTTCTGAGGATCGAACTCCCTCCTTAATCGCAGAGTCCACTGGGCGCGACCCACCTCAGCACCCGTATTTATAAAATAAATAAACCCGTACGAAAATTGGCTAGCAGGCAGACCGGAATTCATGCGTTATTAGCAGTCAAAGTTCTGTCAGTCCTTCTTAGCCCTCTACTCCAAGACAACATGAATGTCCTTTTCTTTGAATTAGTATTAATAGAAGGTTCCCGGCCAATGGATATCGAAGTCACGTCAAGGTATTACGGAGTATAGGGTACCGAACCTGTACCTGACGGGGTACCGAGTATCTTAAAGGAAGTCTCCATGTCAAGCGGGAGGAACTCCGTTAATGTACAACGCAGGTATGTGTTTACCTCCAGTCGATCAGATCAAACAGCTCATAGTACAACCGAACTGTCATTGGAATAATCACGGTCGACCCCAATGCCAAACTTCTGTCGTCAAGGAACCCCAATAATAGATATGGTGGTCTTGGGTAATTGAGGTTGTGGGTTAATATAGTTTTGAAGGTTTATTTTGGTTTTTTGGTATTTGGCATGAATTACACTGTTGTCTACTGTCCTAAAATATAGAGTTCGCATGAATTTCATTGTTTCGCTAGAGGAAGCTATTTACCACTGACATAGGCGCTTGGAAATTGGCCAGGGATCAGGTTATCGGTAGCCCCGGCTAAGTTGGAGGGGGGGGGGAGTTGTGACGAGGTGATTTTTCACCTGTCACATTAAATAATTAAATCACTCCTCTCACCGGCTTCGGGAGGTTAGAGAAACTCACAATGTATTAATACACCCGCGGTGAAACTCGGAGCGGGGGTCCAATTCCAGGATGGAACTCTCAGTATACTTGTAAGAATGTTTATTTATACTTCCTGATTTCTGTGTGTTAAAAAAAACTGTCAAAGTGATGGAATGTTGACATCGGATGTCGTCTGCAAGTACACGTTGCATCGAGCTTGCCAGGCTTGGTCACCCATATCAAAGAAAGAGAGGGAGAGAGTTCCTAGATGCGCTATCCTTGTTCACTAATCCGCACGCAAAAAGAAAGCCGCCATCCCAACCAAGATCATATTACAAAATTTGTGATTCTTGAGCCTTTGAAATTTTAAACTGCTGAAGAAGCATCCTCTGATCTCCTGGATATCTTTTTTAACTATGGAGCCCCCTCAGTTATTCAATATGACAACGGTAGAGAGTTTGTCAATGAAGTAATTTCAGAATTAAAAGTTTTATGGCCAACACATTCGAATGTTCACAGGCGCGGATCTAGAGAAGGGCTTTAGGGGGGGCCATCCAATAATTCCCCTTCGCCCCACTCTCAAGGTGGAGGTTAATAATAATTTTAAAGTTATTTCTTCGACCTGAATGTTTAATATAAATTATATAAATATATTAATCATGTATGTTATAAACATAATTAACAAATGTTTAAATAGAAACCATGTTTTTATATTTACAAGCTGCGTTTTGTGTGTCATGGTATAATCATTGATCAAAAAGTATAAAATATTCATAAAATTTCCTGAGTCAAGCATAAACTATAAAAAGATTATTTTTAAACAGTAAAATTTAGGCTTCTATTTCCACTCTTTGCGATATTCATATTTTCGGTTCAGATCCGGGCTGAGGCAGACCTTTCTTGTTCTTAAAAAATTATTTGTATGAAGTAATAGTTTCAACGAATAAAAATTTGTATTAATTATGAATGCACTCTATTATTTTCAATTCAATAAATTGAAGAATGAATCAACAAATTTATAAATTTTCAAAATTATATCGTTTCACGCAATTCTAAGTTGAAAAAATTGACAATTGAAAGATTACAATTTTTTAAATTGAACACTTTTTGAATTAGAAGTTGAATTATTTTAATGTTAAGTCGTTGTACATGAATAATTTTCCAATTGTTATTCATACATCAAAATTTGTTTGGAAATCTTTTAAAACATTCTCATAAAATTATATTTTTTTACTAAAAAGTCACTTTACAGTTTCCCAGGAACCTTAAAGGAAAAATTCATTATCTTGAAACCTTTCAAAATCCCTAAAAAGCTACATAATTTTTTTCAAAATCTTCAAAAATCTACATTTTATTTTACATTTTTTGGAATCGTCACAAATTTTCATTTATTCTTGAAAATTTTTCAAAACTTCTCAACATCGCTTAAACTTATTCCGATATTTTCCAAGTTTATAACTGTTCACTTTTTATTTATTCATCAAAATTTGCTTTCGTTGTAAAATATTCTTAAATATTCTGTTTAAATTAATTTTTCAAAATAAAAATCATTATAAGTTTTCCCATGCACATTGAGACAATATTTATATTGTCTTAAACCTTTCAAACTCCTTAAAAGCTTCAAAATTGTATTCAAAAACTTCTAAATATCTCCTCAACTTACTCGATTTTTTTGTAAATGAATACATTTTTATTTGATTTTAGAACAATTAAAATTAACATTGTAACGTTCAAAGTTCAAGTTAAGCTGTCTGAAATTTTAACGATTCAAGGGTTTCTGTTTCAAACTATTCAGTTTCAAATTGTTTAGTTTTGAATATCTCATTTATAATTGTTCATTTAAAATAAACAGTCAAACATTGCTGAATATTAAAAAATGCTTCTTTTTCTTAATTACAAATTTTCAAATTGAAGTAGTTAAAAATGATATATTTTAGACTGAAACAACAGACAGTTTATAAAGTTTCAATCGGATGTTTACATTTGATTAACTACTAAGTCTTTCGAATTGAAATAGTTCAATTTTTAACGTCAAAATCTTTAAATTGTTTAATTTTATCAGATTCAGAATCGCCCTGTAAATCAATCAATTATTGTTCAATTTCGAATACACGAACTTAATTAATTTATATTTACAGTTGATCAACTTAAAACATTTTTTGTCAAAAAATTTCAGTTTCAAAAGATATTAATCCTGTATTGGGTAAGTCTTCAAAACTGCATTTTAACATTCTTTTAATTGAAAATGTACCCTTAAAAATGAAGATGTAAAATTCAAAACTTTGATGGTAAAAGATTTTATAATTACACATCATAAACTGAATGATTTCATAATTGAACAAGTTAAGAACTCAACCTAGCATTTAAAAAAAATTAAATCAAACTTCTTTTAAATTGCATTATATATCTTGTAATATAAAATTTGTGATTTATCAAGTGATTGGATAGTTTTTTCTTTTAAAAAGTTTTGAAAATCCCAGTCAAAAAATAAATTCACTGTCATCATTTTATGTTTTTAAAAATATTGATAAATTTAAAAAAGTAAGCTTTCTTCGAAGTTTTTTACTTATTTTTAAAGATACTTTTAGACTTCACGTTTCAGTTTTCTTTTTAATTAAAATAATTTTTCCATTTTTAAAACGCACTAGCTTTTCATTTTTAAGTCCTACTCGTTTTTAATTTATGCAATTAAGGTAAACATCCCATTAATTGTGACCTTAGTCCCAACAATTGCGATGTCAATTTTCTTGCTTTTTATGTGTGTAAATTCGTGAAGAGTAATATAGTCTTCAAATATCATTTGAGTGTGTCAACACGAATCAATTTCAGTGTCGGCCAATTCATTCTAATTCGCGAGATTTTAAGTCAAGGTCCAATTCACCAGAATTCGCCAGCGCGAATACAGTTAAAAACTGACCTATTCAATTGAATTCTTAATGTCTAACTACACGGAGAAAAATGGATGGTCAAACTTGAAGTGTCAAAATTTAGATGGTCAGTTTGATGATCTAGATAGTCTCAACTACCATCCACAATTGTTTCTTCATAGTCAAGCAGACCATAATCTTATAGTCTGTTTGAATATCCACAGGTGATTCAGACTCACTAGCAGTATAGTCAAATCGACACTACAGAATGTCAAACAGAAGTGGCAGTGTCACGACCTCTACTGAACGCCGAGCGAACACACCCGACACCCGAAACCCATTTTTGGAGAGACTGACGTTCGGTGTCACGTTTGCCGTGTTTTACACCACTTTTAATTAGTTTAAACCATCTGTTGATACTTTAAACATGTGTCGAGAGTGAATATAATGTGGAGAACATGTTGAAGAGTGGGTTGAGAGGTTTTCGTTTTGATTTTGAATGTCAAATTCGATACTTTCGAGGGATTAAGGACAAAAGCGTCACTCATTAATTAGTGTGTATTCTCAATATTTTCGACCGAAAACCTGCTCAGAATTTCGTAATTCATTGATAAAGAAGCAAGACTTGCAAGATTAGTAATACGCATTTATATTGTTTTTTGAATTTTCCAGTGATACTCTTCAAAAATAATAAAGATGCTTTCAGAATTGATGGATTTTATATCAATTTTCATGTTTTTCAGGTTTCATTTATTAATTTAATTTGCGTCTCTCGTACCTCTTACTCGAAGGAATATATATGCAGGTATTAGAAGGACAAAAGGTAATGAAGTTGAACCTCTGATATGATTAAGTTAACACTCCAGAATAATCGAACTAAAATTCCTGAGACAATCAGGTTTAAACTCCAGGATCGTCAACTTTACACTCTAGGATAGTGAAGCTAACCGTCAAATTTTCACACTCCATGGATGGTACGCTAGACCATCTAGGGGGTTGCCCCATTGCTAAAACTGAAATATAGTCAGTCTGACACTCTAGATGTTTAGGCTAATAGAGATAAATTTTGAACCAAGAAAGATGATTTTCAACCAAGAGAGATGACTTTTCTGCCACAAAACATGAATTTTCGACCAAATAATTTAATTTTTAAATAAACTAGCTGTGAATTCGATCTCGAGTGTTTCCACTTTATTTGTATTTATATTTATATAGTGCTCATTTCACGAGCACTTTGCTTCCCGTTAGGAAATGTATTTGCTTGTTCATAGAGGAAGCATTTGTGGTTTTTTAAATAATAGACAAACTTAAGTTTTCATTTTGATCAATTTAAGAATAGAAATTCACAAAAAACACAAAACTGTAAAATAATACAAATTTTTTTTAAATACAATGACAAATCAGACAAATCAAATTTTTTACTTAAAATGGTAATTTTTCGGGCTGGAAAAGGGAATTTTTAAAATAAAAAACAGTTGAATTCAACGAAAAATAAGAATTTTTAACAAAAATTCAAAATCAATTTTGAATTATGTTAATGAACAAAATTTCATTCTAAAACCCGTTTTTTCAAATATTATGCATTACCATAGCTTCCTTACTTTTCAATAAAAGGATTAAATATTATGAGTCAATCAAATCGTCTCAAATCAACACATCTTTTTTATTCTCGAAAATTTTGCCTATAAAACTAGATTTTTAATATAATATAAATGACCATAACTTCCTTACTCTTCAATGAAATGTATTACTATAAAGATCAGTCGATTCGTTTCGACCAAGGAATCTTTTTCATTCTTGTATCAACTTTGAATTATGTTAGTGAAAAAAGTTTGACCATAAAAAACCGTACTTTCAAATATTATGCAAATAATTTTCAATGATTTTTCAATGATTTCTGCCATTCACGAATTTATTTTAAAAAATGAGATATACTTAAGTCGTTGGAAATACATTCACAGTGATATAAAAAATTCAGAAAAAAAATATAATTAGTTAAATAAACAATTTTAATATGTTTAACATCTGTCCTATAAATATTTCTTTCGAAGCTTTCTAATTTCTTTCTTACTGCAATTAATACTTTCAATGTAAATTTAAAATTAAACTCTTCAGTAGAGCGAAGTAAAAATGCTAAAATTAATCGAATTGTTTGAGCTGGAGGGATTGCCATTTGTTTTTGAAAATGTACAAAAACATGTTTTTTGGATTGATTTGAACCTGGAATTTCTTCGGTTTGAAACAAAGAAACATGTCATAAAATTAAATCCCAAAAATCCTAAATCACGACATAAGTTTTGTCCGAAAAAGCAAAATGATGAAATTTTTCTTTGATTCAAACTGAATAAATTTTTGGTTCGACATATTCAACTTTTTTTTTCAATGTGTGCATATGACTCAATAAAAAAAATCTTTTAGCACATTTTCAAAAAATTGTTATTGAGCAAGAAATGTATGTATAATTTTCGTAATATTTTATTATTCTTCACTAGTAAAATCTGTAAATATAACAAATTCATCACTATTTTTGAACCAATAGGAAAAATTCATAAATAATTCATTCAAGTGCTATAATTCCTTTAATTATTACTCAATAATGGGTAGACTTACTAATTTCAGAGAATTTCCGCGTAATTTAAATATTGAATTTTCAAATATCGTATATTCAAAGAGAAAAGGGGAATTTTTTTTAGAATAGGGAAAAAAGGGGAATGTCAAGGAAAAACTAAGAATCAAAAGGGGAAAACTGTTCCATAACAGGGACATGCATTATGGAACACCGGTACAAGAGTCCAAAAGCTGTTTCATAATAAGTACATACAGGTCGTTCCGCTTTTTCATAAATATAATAACTTTGCTAAGACTAAATTAAACTTTTAATAGGCGTTTCGCATTCACAAAAGATCAGACTTTTCACTACAATATCGACCAAAGTTATATTCTCCTATACAGAAAATATTTTAACGTCATTTCAGACAAGATGGAGAATAAACGTTTTAAATTAAATTTTATTCAGAAAAAAGAAATTGGATTTTGAAAATTCTATAACTCTGACAATTTTCTTTTCATCGAAAAAAGTAGTGGAGATAAATTGTTGCAGTTTTTAAGTACTACGGATATCCGTCAATGGAATTTCTGAATTTTGAGAAAAATGGTCTAAACAATTTTGAAAATGTTTTAACTTTTTGAATTTCCATCAAAAATAGCTGGTTAACGAACTCGATATTTTTGTTTGGTCCATGAAACTGTGTAAAAAGCAGAATACAATCGGGTTTGGCTTCGAAAAGTTATCCGGTATAAAGCCGACAGCGAATACGACAACTGCGACACCGACGTAAAAACTATTTTTTCTGACTTAGGGGCCCTCAAATCGTCGACAGTTGGTGGAATCCACGAAAGTGATTTTTCACATAAAATCAATACCTTCTCATTATGATGAGAATGTAAGTCGTTACGTTTTGTGCGATCAAGATATGCATTTTCGATTTTTCAAGAAAACTCAAAAAGTCGTTATGATAATCTTATTAGGCTTTTAAAAAGTACCGTTTTTCTACTCTTTCCTTTTTGTGATGTCGTGCTTTGTTTCGCTTAAGATGTTAATTTTACTTTTTTTATTTTATTTTGAAAATGCTATAACTCTGACAATTTTCTTTTTATCAAAAAAAGCCGTCAGGATAAATGTTTTAAACTTTTAAGTGCTACGGACAGCCGTCCATGGAATTCCTGAATTTAGAAAAAAAGGTCTACAAAATTTTGAAAATGCTCTCACTTTTTGAATTCCAATCTAAAAGAGCTTGTTACCGAACTCGATCTTTCTTTTTGGTCCCTGAAACTGTGTAGAAAAGCACAATACAATCAGATTAGTCTTTTAAAAGTTATCTGGTATACAGGCGACGAATACGACAACGACGACAACCCTGCTGGAAGTAAAAAGATTCAGAAAGATAGAAACATATGGATGGAAAAAGATAGAGCTATTCGATCCTTCTCAAATGCACACTTTGCATCCCACAAACGCTATATTTTCCTTTCCATACCCTAACCGTCTTGTCTACTTAGACCTATCTCTTTGCATCCCTAACTCTATCCATTACAGTCACAACTGTCTATCTTTTTCTAACCCTGACTTTATTCCTGGTGTTCACAACTGCCTATCTTTTTCTATCCATTTCAATCCACTCAAAAATTTATTATCCTCATCCGTTTCTATAATAATAATATATTTCAAGTTACAAGCCCCCGCAAAATAGTATTGAACCAGCAAGTATTTGTATACCTATCAAACAAAATTCCCTAACTTATACGACTTACTAGCCGAACTCTGCGAAGGCGTCTGCCGATCGTCCAGTTATAGACGTTGCAAGTGATTTCACTTGTGTCTGACTTTTATGGTCAGCTACCTATCCGGAACCTGCCGGTACTAAGTCAGGGACGTACGTCAAGTAGCGATGGAAAAGGATAGAGATGGATAAACGGAGGATTCATTTCGATAGAAAGACTGGGATTCAAGAAGATAGGGCTATCTTATATTTCAGAAAAGATAGAAATGGATTCGCTTGGATAGGAAGATAGGGATTGAAAAAGATAGACACAATTTAGGATTGCCTAATGGATAAAAAAGGAAAGAGATGGATAAGCTGTGGATACATTTAGATAGAAAGACTGGGATTCAAGAAGATAGGGCTATCTCTCTATTTCAGAAACAATAGAAATGGATTCACTTGGATAGGAAGACAGGGATTTAGAATGATTGACAAAAGTTTGGATTGCCTAACGAACAGAAAGGGATATAAGTGAATAAGCGAAGGATCCATGCCGATAGAAAGACTGGGATTCAAGAATAGGGCTATTTTATATTTGAGAAAATATATGAAAGGATTCAATTAGATCAGATGATAGGGATTAAAAAAGATAGAAGAAGTTGGGGATTACCTTATGGATGGAAAAGGATAGAGGTGGATAAGCAGTGGATTCGCTTGGATATAACGACTAGAATTCAGAAGAATAGGGTTATCTTATATTTCAGAAAATATAGAAAAGGATTCAATTAGATAGGGGAATAGGGATTAAAAAAGATCGACATAATTTTAGATTGCCTAGCGGATAGAAAAGGATAGACGTGGATAAGCGTAGGATTCATGTCGATAGAAAGACTGGGATTCGAAAGGAAAGGGCTGATTTATATTTAAAAAGAGATAGAAAAAGATTCATTATACAAATAGAAAAGGATACATGTGGATAAGCTGTTGATACATTTAGATAGAAAGACTGGGATTCAGGAAGATATGGCTATCTTAGATTTTAGAAGAGATAGAAAAAGATTCAATTAGATAAGAAGATAGGTATTGAAAAAGATAGACACGATTTTGGATTGCCTGACGGATAGAAAAAGATAGCCGCGGATAAGCAAAGGATTCATTTGGTTAGAAACACTAGGATAGGGATAGGAAGTGGAAGTAGAAAGAAAAGGATACATATGGATAAGCGGCGGATAGACATGGATATAAAGATTGAGATTCAAAAGAATAGAGGTTTTTAATTGAAGGTTTTTAATTGAAAGCAAGATAGAAAAGGATCGAAGGGATAGACACGGGTTAAAATGGATACATCGTTTCTTTCCATTTCAATCTTAGAGATAGAAAGTTATTCAAACGTTTAGAGACTCTATCCATTTACTTTCAGCAGAAAACGACAACGACGACGAATTAAATCAATACCTTCTCATTATGATGAGAATTTAATAATTCATTATTTCTTTATGCGATCAAAATTTGAATTTTCGATTTTTCAAGAAAACTCAAAAAGTCGTTATGATAATCTTGTACGGCCTTCAAAAATTCACGGTTTTCTTCTTGTGAATTTTTCACATATCGTGCTTTGTTTAGCTTTAAATGTTAATTTTCGTTTTTTCATTTATTTTAAAAATGCTATAACTCTGACAATTTTTTTTCACCGAAAAATGTCGTAAGGATAAATTGTTTGAATTTTTTAGTGCTACGGATGGCCGTTCATGGAATTTCTGAATTTTGAAAAAAAATTCTGAAGAATGTTGAAAATGCTCTACATTTTTTAATTGATATCGAAAATAGCTGATTAATGTACTCGATCTTTCTTGTTGGTCCCTGAAACTATGTGCCAGCGCACAATCCAATCCGATTAGTCTTTCAACAGTTATCAGGTATAAATACGACGACAACGACAACGAGGACATATAAACACCGATGTAAAAACTATTTTTTTTGATTTAGGTGGCCTCAAAACATAGCCCCCCACAAAGGGGTGGCTGGCCTCGCTGCAGTCAGGGGGCCCGTGATCGCGGGGGGGGGGCGGTGCTCACCAGCTACTGTTTTGAAAATATGAATCTTCAACTTTTGACATTTCTCTTGAATAAAAATGCAAAAGTTACGCCTATTCGAGTTAAAAAAGAAGGCTGGGGAGGGAGGACCGCAAAATTTGGTGACCAGGGGGCCCTTGTCGGGATGTGGGGGCTATGCCTCAAGACGTCGATATTTTTGATGAAATTCGCAAAAGTCATTTTTCAGATAAAATCAATTCCCTCTCATTATGATGTGAATGCAATTATTAATTATTTTTTGTGCGTAAAAAGTTGATTTTTTCAAAGGAAAACTCAGAAAGTCATTCTTATAATCTTGTAGGGTTTTCAAAAAGTAACATTTTTCTTCTTCTGACGTTTCGTCAAATCGTGCTTTGTTTCGCTTAAAATGTTAATTTTCGTATTTTTTATTTATTTTAAAAACGCTATAACTCTTACAATTTTCTTTTCATCAAAAAAAAGTCGTGAGGTTAAATTGTTCAAGTTTTTGAGTGCTACGGATAGCCGTCCATGAAATTTCTGAATTTTGAAAAAAATGGGCTAAAAATTTTGAAAATGCTCTAACTTTTTGAATTTCTGTCAAAACTAGCTTGTTAACGAATTCGTTCTTTTCAGTCCCTGAAACTGCGTACCAATGCACAATCCAATTAGTCTTTCAAAAGATACTTTCACCGACGTAAATACTATTTTTTCTGACTTAGGGTGCCTCAAAACGTGGACATTTGATGGAATCCACAAAAGTCATTTTTCACATAAAATCAATACATTCTCATTATGATGAGTATGTAATAATTCATTATTTCTTGTGCGACAAAAATTTTAATTTTAGATTTTTCAAGAAAACTCAAAACGTCGTTATGATAATCATGTAGGGCTTTCAAAAAGTAACGTTATTCTTCTTTTGACTCTTTTCATATCTTAATTTGTTTCGCGTAAAGTGTTAATTTAATTTTTTTTTTTGTTTGAAAATGCTATAACTCTCACTATTTTTTTTTATCGAAAATCGTCGTGAGGATAAATTGTTTGATTTTTTGAGTGCCATGGATAGCCGTCCATGCAATTTCTAAATTTAAAAAAAAATGGTTTAAACATTTTTGAAAATACTCTAACTTTTTGCATTTCTATCCAAAATAGCTGGTTAACGAACTCGATCTTTCTTTTTGGTGCCTGAATCCACGAAAGACATTTTTCACAAAAAATCAATACCTTCTCATTATGACGAGAACTCAAAAATCATTAAAAAAAAATCATGGATTCCAAAAAAATTAACAAAAAAAAAAGAAAATCGAGAGAATAACGATAAGAGACTGTTGAGCAAAAGTAGGCGAGGGATAGGAAAACTGGTGTAAGGGGGGCAAACAGTAAAAGAGAGGACTCAATTAACCAGAATCATCAGATAGATGATGGACGAGCAAGTACGTGCCATTCATAGCTTTAGCGATTCGTACGTGCCATTCGTAACTTTATTGAGTTGTACGTGTTAATCGCAACTTTAGCGAATTGTACGTGACCTTTGAAGAAGTCTTTTCCTATATAAAGCCTAGACTCGCCCCTAGTGGTTGTCTTTACCGTTCAAGCAGTTATACTGTACACATCAATTTACGAACCGCTTTGATTAAGGCGCGTGTTTTTACCTCGCCGTAAAATATCCCTAAACGGAGAACCGGCTTGATTAAGCCGCGTGCTTCTATCTCACTGCAAAATAGTAACGTGGAGTATAGCTTTGAAAATAAAGTTCCTTCGGTCTTCCGTCATCTTATAAATTGATTTCGAACTACTCGTACAGATTAATTGAAACACCCGGTAGAATTCCGTCGATATTCTACAACTTAACGGAGATATCATCGAAATTCAAATCTTCTCTTGCCCTTTCGGACTGGAAAGTAGCGTAAGTTTTTCCATATTAATTAACTGTAATTCCTTTCTACTCTCATGTCTTAATAAATATTTAATATCTCAAATCACTCTTATTCTGAATATACACAATCCCCTGGAATTGATGAAGTGCGAACGATCCCACAATAATACAAATTGTCAGGCCTTACCAATCTGACTTAATCAGCCCATTTAACCTCCCTTACCTTCCCTAACACCAACCTACCCTCGCCTTTGCTCGGGACGTGACAACGTAAAATGCACCAAAAACGTAGAATTTAACAAAAACTGACGCCTTTCACATATTTTTCAAAGTCTAACAGGGAGGGGAAGTTCCATCAATATTAATCACGTGGGAAATTTGTTTGCATGCAAAATAGAAGGTTTTTATTAGAGAAAACTTTACTTATTACTTGTTGGTTTCGAAAAGAAGCACATAAATTGATCAAAAATAACATATATCTAGTTATTCTGAAAGGGGGCCTAACGACTTTTTTCATTTTTCGTAAGAATACTCAAGAGGCATCCCCAAAACATAATTTCTAGGGTTCAAATTTTAGCCTGCTCTTCTAAGTGAAACTGGGTTCTGAGGAGGCGTGTTGGGTGTCGACACTGTGAATTACGGTGTCCGGCTTCTCCGCAGTTCCAACACTCAAGCCGTGCGGTGGTGTGGTGAAACCGGAGGGTGTGAGGGTTGGTAGACTAAGAGATTCAGACGTTTAGGGATAGGAGGGAGTGGAAGTGAGAGGGGGGGTTGGGGTGGCCAGTTGGAGGAGGACCTCTTCTAGGGAAGGGGTTTGGGTCTTTGCGTGGACGGCCTTCTTCTTGCGTTCCTTGAAGTAAGTCTGACTGTGGGCGGACTTGAGGTCGGGGTGGAGGGTGGGGGCCCTTGGGTACCAAGTTAAACTTCTCTACAGTTTCCTGCAGGAGCTATTGCTCCGTGGGCCAGTCGCGTATAACGGCCGTTGCGCGGACATTCGTTGCCTGCTGTACGGCCTTGTAGGATTCTCACAAGACTGGGAAGAAGCTGGGCCATTTATCCATAATTTCCTCGATGACGCCCGCATACTCGCGTAGGTGGCGTAGCGGGTCTTCTTGGTTCTCCATGATGCAGTGATCTAGGGGGAAGATACCGAATATTGGGCTGGGGAACGAAAGGTTTCAGGTCTCCTATGTTTGATTTATCTAGGAACTCGTCGATGAGGTTCGAAAGCTCGTAGAGGTTGGGCGATAACACTTTCGAGACTCGGTAGGGGCCATTATATCGGGGGCATAATTTCGCGGAAATGTTTTTCATTTTGGAGCAGAACACTCGAGATTCGAACAGAACTAAATCTCCTTCACCGAATCTCAAATGTCTGCGCCATAGGTGATAGTACTTAGATTGTCTTTCAAATACTTGGTCTAAATTCCTTATTATCCAATCGCGCATAGATTGGATTTCGGTCATTCGATTTTTCCAGGATTCGGGGTCTCGGGTTTCTATTTCAGGTTCGGCAGTGGATCGGAATTTATGAGAATTTATGAGTTGGGAGTTACTTTCGAAATTTAATAAGGCAGGGGAGGACTTAAACAAGGTTTGGTGGATTCTACTGTACGCGAATTGGAATTCGGAAAGGTGTTGATCCCATGCACCATGGTCCTTATCAATATATGACACTATCATGGTTTTCAGGATTCTGTGAACCCTTTCCACGGGGTTCGCTTGGAGGTGATAGGGAGGGGTGGTGGTGTGGGTGATGTTAAATTCCTGTGCTATTTGGTAGAGTGTTTTATTCACGAATTCAGTCCCATTATCAGTCTGAAGCACTTGGGGTGTTCCCCAGCGGTTAATGATATTTTCGCGAAAGGCAGCCTCTATTTTCTTCGCCGCCGCTCTAGATAAGGCCTGTATTTTTGGATAGACCACACGATCGCGAGCTATTATTTCTCTGTCGTTGTGTATTTTTGTTCAGTATCTGTTAAAGTTTGACTAGCATACAAGATCACACATTGCTAGCGTCCGTTTGCAATACAAAAGGCATTTCAAATTTAGGGCACATTAAAACGGGTGCTTCGGATAAGCAGTGTTTGATTTTCTCAAAAGCGGATAGCTGATCTTCACCCCAAATCCAAAGTTGCTTTTTCTTAAGCAACATCAACAGGGGACTCGCTAGGGTCGCGTAACTTTTAATAAATCTACGGTACCAACTAGAAATTTCCAGGAATCTACGCAATGCTTTTACGTTTTTAGGGCGGGGTATTTCATATTGGGATCTATTTTATCGGGATCTGTCTGTAGGCTATGTTCATTTACTAGGAAACCTAAATAGTGTACTTGGGGGCAGCAGAATTCACTCTTATCGAGATTAATCTCCAAACCAACGTCTTTTATTTTAAGCAAAACTTTAGAAAGCCATTGGAGGTGTTTACTAACCGTTCGCACAGGGTTGCAAAGTTCCCTTCTGTGGAAAGAGTCCTGTTCTCCAATTTATATTAAAGTTCTTCTTTATTTATATTATAAACCCAAGGAGTCAATTGCTTATCCCCTTCCATATCTATCACGAGCCTTGAAAGGGTTCTCTGTTTATGGGGGGGGGGGGGGGTTCAGGGGAACTTAATGGCGTGTGGTCAGAAAAATTTAATCAAAGTAAGTGAGAACGACAAAGGTAAACGGAATCTATATTCTAAATGGGAAAAGGGAAACTTACTGAACGCTAAGAGTTTCAGGCCAAACGATGAACGAGAATCTCTCAAGCTTTAATCGAAAGGGTACACCTCGATTCGAAACAACCGACAATCCCAAAATAAGAAAAGGAATGATAGACAAAAGACACTCCAAGATAACATGATCTAAAATATCAAGAAGAAACAAAAGACAATGAGATATCCAAAATAAAATAAGCAGAAAATACCAAAAGTCTCGAGCGTAAGAGCAACAATAAGCAAAAAGAACAATAAAAGGCAGCAAAAGGTAAAAGATATAAAAATGGATAATAAAGAAAAGTAAACCAAAATTGAAGAGACGAAAAATAGGGTTGATCAAAATTACTAGCTCAGTCTAAACTTAACTTGATAGAGGAGGGGGGGTGGGGGTTACGTAATCATCAAAGCCCACATTTTCAATCAGGATAATTAACAGCAATTTATTCAACGTTTCGGAACAGTATAATATATGGCACTTCAGAAAAGGTAAATGAAAGTAATACAAAAAAATTAATTTAACAATAATTCTGAACAGAAACATGAAAATATATCGAACATAGAAAAAAAAACAATAAATAAACAAAATTCAAAACTTTGAAGGGGGAGGTTCTGAGAAACACGTTTACAATAAAGTCGTTTATAATAAATTGCAAAGAAAATAGGGTGAATTACAAAAAAGGGTGCCGTAGCCGATAAACGAAGGGGGTATCAAACTCAAAGTTTTAATCTAAATATATCGATACAAGGTTCGGTATAAATAACATGAATAAAGGCACTACAACGACATTCACGACCCAGAGCCGTAACCATAAACATATTAGCGCCATAAGGTATAACAACTGGCAAATTGGTTTCAGTAATACATGAAAGGGGTCCTCAAAGTGGCGGAAGGGGGATTCAAAGGGGTGGCAAGTACAAATATTAACAACGAAAGGGTCTCATGAGGTCAAGAATTTAGTGGAGGGGGAGAATGGTTAAAAAATAATGATACAATTAAAGGCACAATAAGGTTTCACTTGGGATCGAGAACGTTATACATTGTTTCAAAGGGATATTTCAAGAGGTCGCGGTTCGGCATTAATACATGACACTAAAACAGTTCTAAAGGAGATCATGAAAGGTGCAAGGTTATAGAGGGTAAAGCTTTAAATAGTAATCAACTGAAGGCGTTTTGTCAAACAAAAATTAGGAGGAGGGATAGAGAACATCGGTAAGAATCTCTTATTAATTTTAGGTATCTGGGTATACAAGAATAGGGTGGGGGGGGAGTTGAGAACGCCGGTAAAAATTACTAATGTAAATTCACTTTTGGCATTTCGTTACACAAAAAAAATTAGGGGAAGGGATCAAGAACATCGTTAAAAATCATTCATTATTTTTAGGCATTTCGGAACACAAAATTTTAAGGGGAATTTTGGAATTTCGGCACACAAAAAGCGGGGGGAAGGGATCGATAACATCGGTGGTAATCAATGGATGATCAATTAAAAAGTAGAAATAAAAAGTGGCGTGGCTAAACCATTTAAACAAAACGTGGTCCTACCTTTGTTAATACGTGCAAGACGACGTCGCTTCTAATATTGACACTAGAGTGTATTAAAGGAAGCGGAGTATCACATGATTAAAGGGGGAAGGCTGGCGCGCAAACTGACTTCCTATGATTTGAAACGATCGGCAGGCAGACAGCCGATGAGGTCCGCTTTCGACTCGTCCGCCCTATAGTCCTTTCTTCTTTTCTCCATTTCTTATCAGCCGCCGTGGTGGGAGAGGCGAGAATCATTCGTTCTTGCTTTCAGGGCCGTCTGTAACCTGGTGTCGATGTTAAGAACGAGGAGCCCCTTTCTCCATACTGCGGGTGCGGAGTGGACTCCTCGATGCTCCCAATAAAGATAAAACACAAGAAAATGGCATAAAAATCCGAAAATGTCTGTTCATCACAGAAACATTAATGAAGATAATAAGTGTAAGGCGAAATTACCTAGTCCTTTGAAGAATTAGGATGGTAACTGCCTCTTTCAATCCTCACCAGGAACATGCCTTGGATCTCGGAAGACTAGCGATAATTTTTGCTTTCTCTTTATTCATATATATTTATAACTCTGGGTGTAAATACAAGAGCTTTTGTTTAAGATAAATGACTCGAAATGCGATTTGTGAATTGCAGCGAATCTGCAATGTCACACTGTTTCGAACTGATCGTTGTCGCTGGAGTCAGGCGATTCAAAATTTTTCAAAATTGTACAAACATTTTTATTTCTGTTATGCTGATTTCTCTAAGAAAAATCGGTCTCATTGCCCAAAAAACCTTCTTCAATTATGCAATTAATTCTTTTACAATCTGTACATTCGTCATTGTCACTGTAACGAGAGCACAACATGGATGGTTCATCCTGCAGTATCAACACCCTGCGACTGAGCACGATGGATGAGTCTGAGGGATCAAGGTAATCTTTAGGTGGGGGATCAAAATTCGCAACAAAATTTGTCTGTTCCTCCTCCATCGGATTTCGCAACAATGCGTCAGCATTTGTATTTGCGCTTTTTCTTTGTATACTACATCATATTCTTATTTGCTTAACCTTAACCGCCATCTTAATAATTTTGAACCCGGATTTTTTATGTTTTGCATCCATGCGAGCGGTCTGTGGTCGGTTATGAGTATAAATTTTCGCCTGAGTAAATAAGTTCGAAAGTTCTCAATATGCTACTGGCAAATGCCCTCCTATAGGTCCCTGACTAAAAATCCCTCCTATTCCATAATTGAAAGCATCGCATGACATCACAAAAGGTTCGGAAAAATCAGTATAACACAAACGGGGTTGCTCACACAGTATATTTTTCAATTGATCGAAGGCCCCTTGCTGAGATTAAATCCAATTAAAACGAACCCCTTTTTTTAAAAGGTAGCTTAATGGCTTTGCTATTGTTGACATTTTTTAAATAAATCGACGGTAATAGCCAACGTGTCCCAAAAATTGTTTAATGTTTTTAGTATACTTGAGCCTCAGAAAATTTGCGTACTTCATCAACCTTTTTGGAATCCGGACGAACCCCATCGCGCGATATAATGTGGCCCGGGTATGCGACTTCTTTTCCCAATAATTTGCATTTATCAGGTTGCAGGGTGAGTCCAACTGCTTTTAGACGGGCAAGCTGCTTTCTCAGTTCCTGGGTATGCTCTTCCAGGAAGTTTGCATAGATGACCGTCATCCATGTGAACAAATAGTTCGAATCCCTGGAGACCAGATAGAACCCTTTCCATGAGCCTTAGAAACGTGGTGGGGGCATTGTTCCACCCAAACGGCATCCTATTAAATTGATAGTGGTCATGAGGGGTAAAGAAAGCCGTTTTAGCCTTAGAGTCAGGGTGAATTTTTATCTGGTGAAACCCAGAATCTCATTCAGATTCTCATTCAGAATCTCATTCAACTTTCGATAATCAGTGACCTTCCGCTATTTTTTATTTCCTGCGAATCGGCCTTTTTAGGTACGATCCACATAGGGGAATTATAAGGAGAGTCTGAATCTTCTATGATTTTAGATGGCAATAGCTCTTTAGTTTGATTCAAAATCTCCTCATTTAAGGCTCTAACCAGCCGATATTGCATCTCAAAAGTTGGAGTTTCGTCAGTTGTATAAATTTCGTGTTGCAGAACTTTATTACTCTAGAAAACCTCCCACCAATTTCCTTATCCTTTTCGTTCTTGGTTCTCCCCTCAGCAATTCTTTCTGCTGGAGGGACAACTTCAAACTCTTGAAGCTCTACAGAAAGCACAGTCAGTTCAATGTCATGGAGGGTGGAATTGGTAGCAAACACCTTTACTACTCCATTTTGCGGTCTTGCTAAATTTTCACTTGAAAATACTCCATCGTCAGTATGTATTTTTTCTAGATAGCCCTCACTAACGCATGCATTAATAACATATAATGTTACTAATTTTCTAGACCTAGCTAGGAGGTGAAGCCTTTCACTATTAAAAGGAATAATATTTCCCAACATAAAATTTACAGCCTAGTCAGAAAAAGTCCTAGTAACATTCCACAAGGTGGAATAGGGAAATTTCTTGGAACTAGGTGAAATTATACATTTCTTTCTCTATCAATTTGCAAAAATACGCTTCTGCGGGTCCTTGTCATACCATTTCCTATACCTGTCAAAAAAAACCTTTGTTTTTTATTGCGGTACAATTTTGTAGTTAAACAACTCTCTTTTAGCAGATTTAACTCACTATCGGTATAAATTAGGAATAAAGCTTTGTTATTATGAAAATTTTGAGTATAAACATTTATCGTTGACGAATTTATGACCCCTTGTTTCCCGATTATGAGGACGACTCGTTTGATTGACGCGGGAAGAGATTCTTGCTGCTCGCTGCTGCGTCCTGCAAATGAGCGCCCATGCAGTTTAAAGTTTGCGAATTGGTACTAGTTTTATTCTCAAATTTTGTACTTGATTCTAATACTTTTTCAGCTACTTCGGCCTTTCACTCATAGCCGTCCTATGTCTTCTTCCCCTACAATAACTACAACTTTCTTCGTTTTGCCCTTGATATTGCGTTTTACTAGAATTAAATGCGTAGGGAAAGATATCGCGTTTCATCTCATGTGGGCAACTTCGTGCTATATGTCCCTCTTCTCTGCAGTTATAACATTCTATACCCCTACGTTTTGCAGGGGGTGGTGCGGGATTTTGATTGATTCGATATACTGGTTTGGAATACAAGCTACTTCGACCTGAAGAAAAAATATTGTTAGTGCGGGAGAGAATAAAAGTTATTTGGCTAAAAGTAAGGAAAAACTGCATTAATTGGATTAACAAGAAGGTATTTACCAGTATGCTGAATTTCGTGTGCAGAATGGTAAGTCTCCTTTTAATTTTTACTTCAATTCTGTCAAGTTTTGTAGAAAAAAAAGTAAGTGCTCCTCCAAGCTTCTTAAGAAGAATGTGGTAGGAATTTTCTGAAAGAAAGCATAATTTTTAAAATGGTCTCGAGATACATATTATTGTAATGAATAGGGATGGAAATTTTTTCAAAATCTGTGACCATTAAAAAATAAAATTTAAAAAAAGCATATTAATGTATCAAAATAAAAAATTTTGTTAAACGATATCGAAAATTTTATGCAAAAAGTTTCTTTTGAACAATATTAATTAATAACTTCTTGGATCTTTCTATTTCGTTGACCTTGTGCTTATTTTCAAAATAATAAATTTTAAAATGGAGGAAGAATTTAATTCAATCCAAAATCAAGGTGACTTCTTACAGGAAGATCACGCTTACGCAAACAATTTCAAAATCTCCCAATAGCTTATGCCTCTATAGGACCCTCAATGACGCCGAGACACGTTATTCTACGATAGGAAAAGAGCTTTTGGCTCTTTTGTTCTGAGTGGAAACTTTTAGACCTTACCTTTATGGCCATAAATTTATCCTTGGTCACTGATCATCGACTACTGGTACGGCTCCGTAATGTAAAAAAACCCTGCATCAAAGTTAGTTAGGTGGGCTTTGAGACTGAAGGAATATAATTATACCATTATGCATAAATCCGGGAGAATAAATGTAAATGTTGTGCATTGTGCAATGAAAAAGGACGTGAAGTTAAAAATACTGAAGCGGGAACCTCTGACAAGACAATGTCAGACGAAATATATATCAATTCAGACAACCCTATTACTGACAAGAGTTTTAACCTTAGAGATCGGTAGCAAATACTTGTTATTGACAGTACCGTATCGGCTTCAGATTTCGACTTCGAAGTTTATTTACAGGATGACGATTTTAATTATAATTATCATTTAATAAATGAAGCCTTTGAATTATTTTATATTAAGACTGATTATAACGATCGAGACAACACTAATGACATTGACGAGGACGAAGTTTCTTCAACCTGGTTACAGGCACTGCCGATAGATAATATCCGCTCGTCTCGCAGGCGAGAAAGTATTTGCAGGGACAAAGTTTCTTCAAGATCTTTACAGGCACTGCCGATAGGTAATATCCGCATGCCTTGCAGGCGGAAAACAAATTCTGAGGATTCTGAAAGTGATGGATATGAGACAGCTGAGCAAGATAATGCAAATATTTATTTGCCACCTAACTATGGAGGAGAGGCATATCTTCCAAGGGGAGAAGTGCCGGAGATAAGATAAAATAGAAGAATTGATAGGGACATCGTTACTGGTCAGTTGATCGCAAATATTTATTTGCCACCTATCTACGGAGGAGAGGAATTTTTTCCAAGATGAGAAGTACCGGAGATAAAAGAACAGGATTGATAGGGACCTCGTTACTGGTCACGTGATCTCAAATATTTATTCACCACCTAGCTATGGAGGTGAGGCACTGCTTCCAAGGGGAGAAGTGCCGGAGATAAAAGAAAAGAATTGACAGGGACCTCGTTACTGGTCAGGTGACCGAAAATATTTTTTTGCCACCTAGAAATGGAGGAGAGGCATTTCCTCCAAGGGGAGAAGTGCCGGAGATAAGAGCAAAAATTCAAAGAGATAGTGGTAATCAGAATCCTCACTCAACTGTTCCCGTTTTGGTATTAGACGCTTCTTGTATAAAATACGTTAAAGATCCTTATTTAACATAAAATCGTCATCTCGTTCATTTTATTTCAAGAACTGTAGGTTCACAACTGAGGTAAATCGAAATCTGAGAGATGAGAGGAAAGTAGATTTTGAAGCTCTTTTATCGACTGAAGGTGACGTTCCATGTGGGCACAAAACGTCGGCGTGAAGCAGAAACTCATAAAAGTGAAAGAGACAAATAGATCTGTCGGTCTCTTTCACTCTCGTGAGTTTCTGCTTTACGCCGACATTTTCTGCCCACATGGGACTGCACCTTCAGCCGAAGCTGGGTCACACTGTAGTTTTTGTACATGACGGAAGATACATTTTTCATTTGATCACAAAGTCCACCCACGCCGAAAAACCATCTCTAGAAACCGTTAAAACATGCTTGTAAGGACTTAAAATAGCGATGAAAGACATAAAAATAAATTTTTGTAATATTTCTAGAAAAGGAAATGGTCTCGATCGCTTTCGCTAGTCAAAAACAAAAACTGCCCTGAAAGAGACCTTTAACGGGACAGGAATCACTATTTACGTCTGTTTCAATGAGTTTTTAGTTTCCGATCTCGAGGGTCGTCAATAAATAATTAAGGAATGTTACTCCTCCGTGAATGGAGGTCATGCGGGCATCGCAAAAACCTATGATCGATTACGAACAAGATTATTCTGGGAAAGTTCCAAACAAGACGTGCAAGAGTTCATAAAAAGTTGTGAATCTTGTCAGAAGAGAAAATTAGTGCGACAAAAAGGGAAAAGAACCTCTATGAAGATTACCGATACTCCACGAAAAGCGTTCGATAAGATTCACATTGATATTGTAGGACCCTTACCAATTACAGAACAAGGAAATAGGTATATTCCAACTGTGCAAGACTGCTTGACCATATATTCAGACGCCATACATTTAAAGACCATTGACTCAGTCACTGTCGCTTGTGCCTTAGCAGAAGATGTGATTTTGTCGTTTCGGTTGTCCTGGAATCATCCATACTGATCAAGGCAGTAATTTTCTTAGTCAAATCATGAGATCCTTCTGCCAAATCTTTAAGATCCAATGAATCAAATTCACTGACTTCCACCCTCAGTCCCTCGGTGCTCTAGAACGAAGTCATCAAGTTTTCGTCGAATATTTTCCCCATTATTGCAAAGAGCACAGTTGGGATAAATGGTTAAAATTCGCCATGTTTTCCTTCAATTCCTCCGTTCACTCTGCAGCCAGATGTACCTCTCACAAATTCGTTTTTGGCGAAGATCCCAGGATTCCATCTGAATTTGAAACTGGCGAAGTTGCGATTAACTATAAGAATCACCTAAATAATCTGTTGATCAAGATATACGAAGCTCAAGCTGCTGCTCGAGAAAATATTAGGCAGGCAAAATCAAAGTTTAAATTCTACAATGGCCGAAAATCTAACATGGAGAATCATGAGATATGAGAATATGTTTCCTTACTGAAAGAACCCAGGACGTCTTAAACTTGACGATCACTACGAAGGCCCATATAAAGTAATAAGCTTTTTCACCGATCATAACAATGAAATTGAGATCTCTGAAAACCAAAGGAAAATTTTACACAAAAACAAAATAAAACTCGCACACTTGCGAACGAAACTCTAAGTATTAGAATAAAAACTAGAGATTTAATAAATAAAAATGGCCAATAATTTAGCTTACCTAATGATAATATCTTCCTGAGAAAATCTCGTTAAAATTACTTTGAAAACATCTCCTTGTAAATAATTTTCCTTTTCCAGCCAATGAGGTATATTAATTGAAAATATTACCTCTGTAAAGTATAACATTAAATTACTCATGTACATATATTTTAATTTCCAATGATCCTAATTGTAGTCAATTTTATTTTAAAGCCTTAGAGAAAGAAACAAATAATTTATACAAAGCTCTAATTAAATCAATACAAATTATCTTGAATCAACTTATCCCAATATTTGTACCTAAAATTACTATTTCAATTAAAATTAAACTGATGACGCCAGCTTGAAAAAAAAACACTTACCTTTGATCTCATTTGATCCTCAAAAATGGTAAAAAATGCAATAATATTGCCAGAAAAATAAAAGAACTTTATTTGTTTCCTTTTAAAGTAAACCTTTTATTTTTCTTAAAATAAGGGGAGGTGTGATGATCGCACCTGTGCGCTCATCTTTTTAGCGGAGAACGAACATACTAAAAGCATATCAGCAAACCATCCTTTCACCTTCTATACGTTAGTCATTCTTTTGTGGTCACATGGCAAATCCAAATCTAAATTAAAATCAAACTTTAATAAACTAGATCAATATGGCCAAATTGTATATATAATAAGGAGACTTTAGAATAAAATTAATGATAAGAATTTCAATTTCATGAGACAGCGAGTCTAGAGTGGGTTATTTTATAATCTTGAAACGTTCTTAAAATGCACTTGAACCTAAAAATTATTCTCGACTCATAAATATTTCGTTTCAAGATTTCATTTGCAGCTCTAAAAGTCACCAAGAAACTTAGAGGAAATGTCTCTGTAATACTTGTACTTAACCACTCTCCCCTCTTCTAGATTCTAGCTAAGGGTAGTTCGCCTACGACGCATATACAAGGCCCTCGGGGCCTCAGTAGTCCTTGCGCCCTGTCTACGGACAGGTCAGTCTTTGAATATTTCAGTTCAATAAACTAAAGTATCTCATATCCAAGCTAAATGAGTGTAAATTACTAGACCGTCACATAATTTCGGCGATCCTGGCCACGATCCCTTTGATCGATATGACGTTCTTCGGGGATAAAAAAACAAAAAGAATCTGTGAAGTTAAGACAGTTAAGTGAAGTTAAGTGAATTGTGGCATCTTAGTCCCATATTTGTGAAAACCTACGTGGTTTTGAAAGATAGCGCAAGTGAACTACCAGGGCATATAAAGATTATCAATAAACGATTAATCTTTAAAATTCAACTGCTTTATAGAAAATTCGTTTTTGGTTTAAAAATTCAACAATTTGATATAAAATTCAACTATTTGGTTCAAAATTAAACTGTTTTGTAGAAACTTAGTTTTTTTATTGAAATTTAATTCTCCTGACTGAAAATTTAACTACACCATTTTTGGTTAAAAATTGATATTTTTAAATTAAAAATTCCACTACTTAGTTTGAACAATTTAAAAATTTAAAAAATATAAGCTAAAAAATCATTGAATAAAATTTGGGGTAACATGAAATCCACTAATCAAAGTATTTAGTTGAAAATTGATGTAATTTGTTAAAAATTCGGCTTCTTTAATAGAAAATTATTCTTTTTGGTTGAAAATTCAACTATTTGGTTGAAAATTCATGTATTTGGTAGAAAATTCATTTTCTCTGATAGAAAAACAATTTTTTTGTTTGTTAAAAATTAACTATTTTGTTGAAAAATTCGCCTCTTTTAACTAAATTCAATTATTTTTTATTTTTCATTAAAACCTTTTTTTTTTGTTGAAATATATACTATTATACTTATTGTTGAAAATTCATGTTTCGAGGTATAAAATTCAACTCCTAGGTTGAAAGTTTATTTTTTTTTGCTGAAAATTAGGTTTTTTGTTTTAAATCAAAGTCAATTAATTTTTTAGTTGAAAATTCATCTCTCGTCGAAAATTTAACTATTTTCTTTCAAATTCGTTTTTTTTTTTGTGGAGGGTGGGGCTGCCAGAAAATTCAATTATGTGGTTTAAAATTAATTTTTTTGTTAAAAATGTAACTCTTTTGTTTAAAATTCGTCTTTTTGGTTTGAAAGTGGTAGAAAATTCAACTATTTTGGTTAAAACTTATTTTTTTTTATATAAATTATTATTTTTGATATGAAAATTTAACCATTCGGTTGAAAATTCATGTATTTTGTTATTAATTTAATTATTTTTTTATAAAAATAACCTATTTGGTAGAAAATTAAACTATTTATTTGGAAATTTAACTATTTAATAAAAATTAACTTTTTCGTTAAAAAATCATATTTTCGGGTTGAAAATTCAACTTTTTTGTGATAAATTATTCTTCTTGGTGAAAAATTAAACTTTTGAGTTGAAAATTTTCCTATTAGGTTAAAATGTCATCTTTTTCGGTTGAAAATTCAATTATTTTGTTAGAAAATTCAACTATATGGTAAAAAATTAAACTATTTATTTTAAAATTTAAATATTTGGTAGAAAATTAACTTTTTTGTTGAAAAATCATATTTTCGAATTTCGTTATAAATTCGACTTTTTCAGTCAAAAAATTAAACGTATTTGTTAAAAATTAATATTTTCGGGTTGAAAATTCAACTATTTTGGTAGAAAATTAACTTTTTTTTATCTTTTTCGGTTGAAAATTCAATTATTTTGTTAGAAAATTCAACTATCCGGATTCAAATAATTTTACGAAAAAGTACAGAAAACTCAAACTATTTTTACAGGAATATACAAATGAAAAGAATAAATTACAACCAAAAATTACAGGAAAGTACAAATTTTTTCTATTATCATTTTGCTTGAAAATCCATCTTTCTGGTTTAAAATTCAACTATTCCAGTTGAATATTTACAATTTTATTTTAAAATTCAACACTTTATTTGAAAATTAACTACTTTCTGGAAAGTTATTTTCTTTAAGATAATTTTTTCAACTTAAAATTAACTTATCCCAATTAAATATTCCATAGTTATAGTTGAAAATTCGTCTCTTTGAACATTAATTTTTGTTACCATAAAATTTAATTATTTAAGTTGTTGTTGTTAATTTATCTTTTTTAGTCAAAATTAATTTTATTGTTGAAAATTCAACTAATTCAGTTGAAGATTCATAATTTTAGTTGAAAATTCATCAGTTAGGTTGAAAATTAATTTTTTACACTAAAAATGTAATTATTCCATTTTCGGTTTAAAAATGATTTTTTAGTTCAAAATTCAACTATTTGGTTGTAAATTTGCCTTTAATTGAAAATTCAACTATTTAGTTGAAAAATCATGTATTTTGTTCAAAAATTTTATTTTTTGGTAGAAAATTAATCTTTTTGTTTGAACAATTATCTTATTGTATGAAAATGTATCTTTTTGGTTGAAAATTCTATTATTTCAGTTAAATATTCATAATTTTAGTTGAAAATTTATATTTTAATGTTGAAAATTCAACAGTTTTACAGAAAATGGTTTTTTTTTTGCTTGAAAATTTAACAATTTGTTTAAAATTTGTGTTTAGTCTAAAACATTTTTCTAGATTGAAAATTTGTGTTTTTGGTTTGAAAATTTATCTTTTATGTCAGAAATTTCACCTTAACTTTTGAATTTTACAGTTTTAAAATTAAAGCATAAAAAAATATGAACTCAAATGCTCAATAATTTGTTAATTAAACGCTATTATTTTCAATGCTATGAATTGAAGAATGAATCAAAATTTTTTCAAAATTATATAATTTTAAGCAATTTTAAGGTAGACACATTAATTTATACATTAAAATCTGTTTTCAAATATTTTAAAATATTGTCTTCAAAATTTGTTAGAAAAAACATAATTTAAAAATTGGCAGGAATTTAATAATAATTTTATCATCCTGGAACTCTAATTTTTCCTACATTTTTTTGGAAATTCTGAAAAAGTAAAAAAATTATCTTTAAATTATCTAGATCCTTTTTTGAAAATTTTGGCAATCTTAATAAATATACTTTCAAAATTAATTTTAAAAGAAATTATTGTTAGTTTTTCTATGAATTTTGATACAAAGTTTTTATTTTTTATTCTGAATTTATTTCAAACTTACTCAATTATTTTCTAAATCAATAATTGTTCAATTTCCACTTATTAATTGAAACAAAAATCCTTAAAATCTTTTCAAATATTCTCTTAAAATTAATTTTCCAAAATAAAAAATCATTTTAAATTTTTCCAGCAAACTTACGATTTTTATTTTATTTTTCTAAAATCTTTCAATATCCTTGGAAAGCTTCAAAATTTTATTTCGAAAACTTCAAAAATCTAGATTTATTTTTTCATTTTTTGAAAATCTTTTCCAATTTTAAATTAAGTTTCTCAAAACTTGTCCAAACTTTTTCCAAATTTATAATTGTTTAATTGTTATTTATGCATCAAAATTCTATAATTTCACTTACATTTATTAACAATTTTTTAAATAGAACAATTAACATTGTAAAGTTGAAAATTTAAATTTAACATTCTGAAATATTAACGATTCAGGGGTTTCTATTTCAAATAGTTCATTTTAAAAGTGTTAAGTTTTTAATATTTTTATAATCGCTAATTTTAAATGAAAAGTAAAATATTGCTAAGCATTTCAAAAAATGTCATCTTTAATTAAAAATTTTTTAATTAAATGATTAAAAATGGAATATTTTAGATTGAAACAATATTTGAATAGGATTTGTAAGGGAATAACAGCATTTAATTATGAATCTATTAATATGAAATTATTTAAAAATTAAGAATGAAAAAAAAATTAAGAATTTAAAATTGCAAAATTTCTATTTTTAACGTTAAAATCTGTAACTTGCTTAATTTTGAACCGATTCAGAATCGTCCTGTGAAATTAATTATTGTTCAATTTTCAATAATCGATGAACAGTTGAATGTGATTTGTTATAATAGCAAAAGTTCTTTGTTAAATTTTGTACATTCTTTTCACAAAAAAGTACAGATTTTAAGAAAAAATTACAATTGTAGAAATGTTGTACTTTCTTGTCAAAATGTTTTCTAGTAGGGATAGCCCAGAAAAAACCAGTAGGCTTTGGACTCATTTGAAATGAAGTAGAAATATTTAAAATTATTTAAAACAACGTAAAAGCTCTGAAACTTGTTTAAACAAATGAAAAAGGGCAGCCTACGATTCGTCCTCACACGTCTCGCCCTCACACGCCTCGTTCTCGCACGCCTCGTTCTCGCACGCCTCATCCTCGCACGACTCGTCCTCACACGACTCGTCCTTATATTGGGCAAAACCTGTATTCATTAAGTTATTGACATTTTGTTTCTTTTAGGCTTAAGACTAGCAGCTTCTGAGATATAATTAGTTCATTGAGAGTTGATTTAGCGCTTTATATTGAATCAGTTATTGTTTGTTTGATTTTAAATAATATTCAAAGGTGCAAGAATGCAAAAAATGTGTTTGTGTTTCTTGAGAGAATTGAGTACACAAAAAAAGAGGGTTTCATCCCCTACAAATCATAGTTTCAATGTTCGGATGTTCACATCCTGTCCCCAATTTCTCAACCATAAGCCGAAGCGATTTGTGGGGTCAAGCTGAGTTAAGATGATGAAGGTAAGGGGATGACAAGGTGAGGTATTATATAGAAGAGGGAAGCAAGATTGAAACTAATCGTCCCAGGATCAGATGAGATGCCACAGTTTTGAGTTTTGACATCTCTTCACTCTTCATCCCTCATAATAGAGAAAATCAGACCTGTCACTGTCAGGCTTCTCTTATGCCAAAATAATTATGTGTACTGTACAGATGCTTTCAAGATCAAGGAAACATGCAGTTTCTCATCAGCTATCCGGAATATACGCTAAATTAAGAATTAGCATCAAATAACAATGGAACATGTTTCACAAACATATGTAATTCTAAAATTTTAAGAAACATAACTTTTATGTGTTGAATATTAACATGGTCGTTTTTATTTGAGGAATTTTGTTGATTAGGTATTCAAAAAGAGTGTTAGAAACGCAAACGGATTTATGAATGGTGACGAATTTTCGTTGCTCAAGTTCAACTCGCTTCAGAAGAAAGACAATTGTTCAGAAATATCTGGAAAATTTCAAAATTACCAATTGAAAGGTTAGTCAGATAATTCTGGATTGTACCAGGATTTAAAAAATATGTATAATTCTGACTTGGCACAGTAACTGTTCGATAAAAATGATTAAATTTGAGTTGGAACATTCTAAGAGAATCGCAATTCTTATAGCTATCATTAATTGGTTACGAGTATTGAAAAATAAATTTAAAAAATGTTTTTTGCAGAAGGTAAATTGAGCATATCCCTGTTTAAGGTAAAAATAAAGAGTTTCTATCTTCTTGAATAATTTTTAATTGTTGTGATAGAAAGAGATAGAGAAAATTTATCCCATTCTCTTTTCAATCTAAATTCAGGTCTATCTTCTTGAATGCCATCTTCTCTATTCCATTCTATCCTTCATTTATCCACGTCAATCTTTTTCCATCTCTCTATTCATCTAAATTCCCGTAAATTTTTTTGATTCATATTTTCTCTATCTCTTTATCAATCTAAATTTATTTCTATATTTTTCAATCCTTTTTTTTCTATCTCATCCTATCCTTTATCTACCCACGTCAATACTTTTCTATCTCTTTGCAAATCTGAATTCCCGTTTTTCTTCTTCAATCCTCTCTTCTCCATTTCATCATATACGACATCTATCAACATCTATCTTTTTCTATATTTTTATCAATCTGAATTTACGTCTATTTTGATCAATACTCTCATTTCTATCTAATCCTATCCTTTATCTATCCACGCCATTTTTTTTCTGTCCCATTATCAATCGCCATTCACGTCTATCTTCTTTAATACCTTCCTCTATATCTCATCAATACATCAATACCCTCTCCGCTATCTCATCCTATCCTACATCTAACCAGGTCTATCTTTTTCCATCTATTTGTCTATGTTAATTCACGCCTATCTTCTTTAATACCCTCTCCTCTATCTCATCCTCTCCTTTATCTATCGACGCCGATTTTTTTCTATCCCTTTATTAATCTAAATTCACGTCTATTTTCTTTAATATCATCTTCGCTATCACATCCTATCATTTATCTATGCACGTAAATCTTTATCTATCTCTTTGTCAATCTAAGTTCACCTTTATCTTTCTGAATACTCTTTTCTCTATCTCATCCTATGCTTTATCCCTTCACGTCTATCTTTTTCAATCCTCCTTTCTCTATCTCACCCTATCTTTTGTTTATCCACGTCAATATTTTTCTACCTCTTTGCAAATCTAAATTCCCGCCCTTCTTTTCCAATCTCCTCTTCTCTATCCTATCGTATCCTACATCTATCAAGGTCTACTTTTTTCCATGTCGTTTTCAATCTCAATTCACTTCTATCATCTTCATTACCATCTTCGCTATCTCATCCCATCCTTCATCTATACACGTCAAAATTTTCCTATCTCTTCATCTTATCTTATTCTATTCTACATCTATCATCGTCCGTCTTTTTCTATCTCTTTGTCAATCTGAATTCACGTTTGTCTTCCTGAATAATCTCTTCTCTATCGATCCACGTCTATCTTTTTCAATCCTCCCTTCTCTATCTCATCCTATACTTTATCAATCCACATCAATCATTTTCTATCTCTTTGACAATCTACATGCACGTCTATCTTCTTCAATACCCTCTTCTCTATCTCATCCTCTCCTCTATCTATCCACGCCAATTTGTTTCTATCCAATTATCAATCTCAATTTACGCCTATCTTCTTTAATACCTTCCTCTATATCTCATCCTGTCCTATATCTATCAAGGTCTATTTCTTCCATCTATTTATCTGTCTAAACTCACGTCCATCTTCTTCAATACCTTCTTCTCTATCTTGTCCTCTCCCTTATCTATTGACTCCGATTTTTCTCGATCCCTTTATGAATCTAAATTCACGTCTATTTTTTTTAATATACTCTTCGCTATCTCATCCTATCCTTTATCTCTGCGCGTCAATCTTTTTCTATCTCTTTGTCAATGTAAATTCACGTTTGTCTTCCTTAATACTCTCTTCTCTATCTCATCCTATCCTTTGTTTATCCACGTCAATCTTTTTCTGTATCAATGTCAATCTAAATTCACGTCTATCTTTTTCAATATCCTCTTCCCCATCTCATCGTATCATACATCTATCAAAGTTTATCTTTTTCCATCTATTTTTTAATATAAATTCTCGACTATCTTTTTGAATACCTGCTTCGCAATCTCATTCTATCCTTTATCTACCCACGTCAATATTTTTCAATCTCTTTGTCAATCTAAATTCACGTATATCTTCTTCAATACCCACTTCTCTATATCATCCTATCCTTTGTTCATTCGCGTCAGTCTTTTTCTATCTCTTTTCAAATCTAAATGACCGTCATTCATTTCCAATCTCCTCTTCTCTATCTCATCGTTTCCTACATCTATCAACGTCTATCTTTTTCTATCCCTTCGTCAATCTAAATTCAGGTTTTTCTTCCTCAATACTCTCTTCTCTATCTCATCCTCTCCTTCATCTATCCACGCCAATTTCTTCCTATCCAATTATAAATCTCAACTTACGCCTATCTTCTTTAATACCTTCCTCTATACCTCATCCTATCCTACACCTATCAAGGTCTATCTCTTTCCATCTATTTGTCTATCTAAATTTACGTTTATATTCTTTAATACCCTCTTCTCTATCACATTCTATCCTTTATCTATCTACGTTCATCTTTTTCCATCTCTTTGTCAATCTGAATTCCCGTCTTTCTATTTTAATCTCATGATCTCTATCTTATTTTATCCTACATCTATCAAGGTATATCTTTTCCATCTATTTTGTCTATCTTAATTTACTCCTATCTTCTTTAATATCCTCTTCGCTATCTCATCCTATCCATTCTCTATCCACGTCTACCTTGTCCAAGTCCTTGTCCTTGTCTTCTCTATCTCATCCTATCATTTTCTTATTCACGTCCATCTTTTTCTATCTCTCCGTCAATCTTAATTTACGCCTATCTTCTTCAATACCTTCCTCTATATCTCATACTATCATAAATCTATCAGGGTCTATTTTTTACATCTATTTGTTCTATCTAAACTTGCGTCTATCTTCTTCAATACCTTCTTCTCTATCTTGTCCTTTCCCTTATCTATCGACGCCAATTTTTTTCTATCTCTTTATTATACTAAATTGACGTCTATCTTCTTTAAAATACTCTTCGCTATCTCATCCTATCTTTTATCTATGCACGTCAATCTTTTTCTATCTCTTTGTCAACGTAAATGCACGTTTGTCTTTCTCAATACTCTCTTCTCTATCTCATCCTATCATTTATCTATCCACGTCTATCTTTTTCAATACTCTCTTCTCTATCTCATCGTATCCTTTATCTATCCACGTTCATCGTTTTTTATCTCTTTGTCAATCTAAATTCACGTCTATCTTCTTCAATACCCTCTTCGCTATCTCATCCCGTCCTTTATCGATCCAAGTTAATCTTTTTCCATCTCTTTGTAAATCTCAATTCACTTATATCTTCTTTAATACCCTCTTCGCTGTCTCATCCCATCCTTTATATATTCACGTCAAAATTTTCCTATCTCTTTATCTTACCTTATTCTATCTTACATCTATCAACGTCTATCTTTTCTATCTCTTTGTCAATCTGAATTCAAGTTTATCTTCCTGAATACTCTCTTCTTTATCTATTCACGTCTATCTTCTTCAATCCTCTCTTCTTTATTTCATCCTATCCTTTATCAATACACGTCAATCTTTTTCTATCTCTTTGTCAATCTAAATTCACGTTTTTCTTGCTCAAAACTCTCTTCTTTATTTCATCCTATCCTACATCTTTCAAGGTCTTTCTTTCCATCTATTTGTCTATCTAAATTCACGTGTCTATCTTCTTCAATACCCTCTTCACTATCTCATCCCATCCTACATCTATCAAGGTCTCCTTTTTCCATCTATTTGTCTACCTGAATTCACGTCTATCTTCTTCAATACCCTCTTCTCTAACTCGTTCTCTCCTTTATCTATTCACGCCAATTTGTTTCTATCTAATTATCAATCTCAATTCACGTCCATCGTTTTCAATACTCTCTTCTCTATCACATTCTATGCTACATCTATCAAGGTCTATTTCTTCCATCTATTTATCTATCTAAATTCTTCTTCAATACCCTCTTCTCTATCTTGTCCTCTCATTTATCTATCGACGCCGACTTTTTTCTATTCCTTTATCAATCTAATTTCACGCCTATCTTCTTTAATATCCTCTTCGCTATCCCATCCTATCCTTTATCTATGCGCGTCAATCTTTTTATATCTCTTCGTCAATCTATATTCACGTTTGTCTTCCTCAATACTCTCTTCTCTATCTCATCCTATCCTTTATCTATCCACATCTATCTTTTTCAATACTCTCTTCTCTATCTCCTCCTATTCTTTATCTATCCACGTCAATCTTTATCTATCTCTTTGTCAATCTACATGCACGTTTATCTGCTTCAACACCCTTTTCTCTATCTCATCCTATCCTAGATCTATCAAGGTCTACCTTTTCCATCTATTTGTCTATCTAAATTCACGTCTATCTTCTTCAATACCATCTTCTCTATCTCATCTTCTCCTTTATCTATCGACGCCGATTTTTTTCTATCCCTTTATCAATCTACATTCAGGTCTATCTTCTTTAATACAATCTTCGCTATCTCATCCCATCCTTTATCTATCCACGTCAATCCTTTTCTATCTCATTGTCAATCTAAATTCACTTCTATCTTCTTCCACACTTTTCTCTATCTCAGCCTATCCTTTATCTATCCACAATCATCTTTTTCTATCTCTCCTTCAATCTGAATTATCATCTTTCTTTTTCAATCTCCTCATTTACATCTATCAACGTATATCTTTTTCTACCTCTTTGTCAATCTAAATTCACGTTTATCTTCTTGAATAATCTCTTCTCTATCTTATTCTATCATTTATCTATTAACGTCTATCTTTTACTATCTCTTTGTAAATCTGAATTCCCGTCTTTCTTTTTCAACCTTTCTTCTCTATCTCATCGTATCCTTTGTCTATCAACGTCAATCTTTGTCTATCTCTTTATAATCTAGATACTTGTCCTTCTTTCCCAAGCTCCTCTTCTCTTCCTCATCGTATCCTACATCTATGAAGGTCTATCTTTTTCCATCTCTTCGTCAATCTAAATACATGTCTATCTTCTTCAATACCCTCATCGCTATCTCATCCTATCCTTTATCTATCCACGTCAATCTTTTTCCATCTCTTTGTAAATCTAAATTCCCGTTTTTCTTTTTCAGTCTTCTCATCTCTATCTTTTTCTATCCTACATCTATCAACGTCTATCTTTCTCTATCTCTTTGTCAATCTAAATTCACGTTTATCTTCCTCAATACTCTCTTCTCTATCTCATCCTATCATTTATCTATCCACATCAATTTTTGTTTCTATCTCTTTGTAAATCCAAAACATTTATCGTCTTTTTTTCATAGATAAAGTTCTCCATAATAATAATAATACTCGTAACTAATTGTGGGCGTCCGCATCAAAAGGACCCATATGGCCGGTTGTAGTTTAGGAAATATTCACGTTTTTCTAAGTAGAGGTCCGAATTATTATTTTTGGGTTTGATTGAGGGTTGGTGCTTTGACAGATAATAACCGGAAGTAGGTATATGTTATGTTCGAAGAAAGAATATAACATGTGTGCTTATGGCACTCGCCTAAAATGCCGGGAATTTGTCCGGCTGTCTGTCTATACGTAAATTCATACCGGCAATAAGGGCCCTTTTTATGCGGATGCCCACAATTAGCCATTTTTTTGCAGTTACACTATTAACTTTTAAATCTATAGTCGCAATTTTACAACTTTTTGTCAACGATTTGTTAGTGTTTTTTTGCCCAAGTTATTTTAATAACTATAGATTTTTCAGTATGAGATAGGTATTGATGTCAGGATTGTCAAGTTGCATAATTCTAACACTTACATTTTCAAATAAAGTAAATAAAGTATACTTATTTTATGACAATGAAAATACAGTTTAAGGGACTTTATTCCTAGATGCAAGTCATTTTTGTCAATGATAAGCTAATCATTATGGTATATATAAAGTCAAATATTTTCAGCATCTTGTCAATTAGAGCTCAGAAATTAATTTCAAAATCAGTTCATTGTGTCAAGGAAGATGAATATTTTTATATGTACTCTACTACTCTTAACATTTATGATGTTTCTTGATTCTGTTCGTAAGTATAATATATTAACAAATCAATAATATATTAAAATATACTACATCGAGATATGAAATATATTCAAATATTTGATTTTTGTCAAGCATATACTTCGCAACCGTTGAAACATATGTTACCATTGTACGTATTTCATAATTCTGGGTATCTATGTATATAGCGCAAAAAAGGAGTTTACTGTTATGAAATCATTTGTTATAAATTATTTCTTATGACATTTTCTTATAAAACCAAATTTAATACATTTCCACGTGGATTTTTACGTGGAGGTCCACGTCGACTTTTTTATCTCGGATGCCACCACATGTTTTTAGTTTCCGCCTTTTTTCTTCAATATATTTCGATACATATATTCTGATCATTATTATAATATAACATAATACCAAATTATTCATATATGAAAATATCTTGCATCCAGACATCAAATATATTCAAAAATTGGGTTTTTGTCAGGCATAACTTCGAAACAGTCGAAACATATGTTACCATTGTACGTATTTCATAATTATGGGTATTCATGTATTTAGCGCGAAAAAGGACTTGACTAACTGTTATGAAATCATTTGTTATAAATTATTTCTTATCACATTTTTTTATAAAACCAAATTTAATACATTACCACGTGGATTTTTACGTGGAGGTCCACGTCGACTTTTTTATCTCGGATGCCACCACATGTTTTTAGTTCCCGCCTTTTTTCTTCAATATATTTCTATATATATATTGTGATTAGTAGTATAATATACCATAATAAAAAATTAATTATATATTAAAATATCTTACAACCAGATATGAACTATATTCAAAAATCGAGGGTTTGTCAGGCATAACTTCGAAACAGTTGAAACATGTTACCATTGTACGTATTTTATCGTGTTGGGTAGTTCTGCCTTTACCGAACAAAGAATCTTATTAATTGTTATGAACTCATTGGTTATAATATTTTTTATTATTTATTTTAAAACCCATATTGAATACATTACCACGTAGATTTTTATGCGGAGGTCCACGTCGACTTTCTTATCTCGGATGCCATAATATGTTCCAACATTTTTAGTTTCCGCCTTTTTCTTCAATATATCGCGATATCTATTCTGATCATTAGTATATTATGACATAATACTAAATTAATCATATGCTAAGATACGCTATCTCTAGATATCGATTATATTAAAAAATTTGCGTTTTGTCAAACATACATCCGAAACAGTTGAAACATATGTTACCATGTCCACGTCGCTTTTTACAACCTGGGATGCCAACATATGAAATTTTCATATTTTATTACCAATTTTTGTTCTAATTGTGATTTTAAATTATTGTATTCAGTTTATAAAAGATTATATGTTTAAAATTTTACAAGATTGATATTCCGATCCTTAAATATGAAGGGAAAATGACCAGTTGGTCAAGAAAAAAGTAGGGAATTTTGAAAATTTTATTATTTGGATGAAAATTTGAACATTTTATTTCAAAAAGCCATCTTTTTTTATTTAAAATTCAACTGTTTTGCTGAAAATTTATCTTTTTGGCTTCAAGGTTCAAATATTTTCGTACAAAATTAACTTTTTATACAAATTTAAAATTTTCTGTTGAAAAGTCATCTGAAATCTGTCTTGGTTGAAAATTCGCCTGTTTGAAAAGTTTTAAACCAATTAGTTTGATTTAAATCCAAAAGACGAATTTTTTACAAAACTGTTGAATTTTCAACCAAGAAATATTTTAAAAAAATAATTAATTTTTAATTCAGAGAGACGAATTTTCTATCTCAAAAGATGAAAAAAAAAAAAGTTAACAAATTGGTTTAAGGTTAAATCACTTGGTTAATTAATCATTTTTATATTAAAGATTAATGATTTTAGTTAGAAATTCATCTTTTTGGTTGAAAAATTGTTTTTTTTTTAATGAAAATTAATTTATTAAACTGAAAATTTAACTATTCCAGTTGAAGATTCAAAGTTTTACTTAAAAATTCATCTATTTGGTTTAAAGTTGAACTATTTTGTTGAAAATTGATATTTTTAAATCGAAGATTCAACTACTAGGGTAAAAATTTGACTAAATTGTTAAAAATTCATTTTTCTGGTTGAAGATTCTTTTTTTTTTAAATTGAACTATTTTTTTGAACATTTTTTTTTTGTTCGAAATAAATTTGTTATCTGGAAACGTAACTTTTCTTCTGGTTAAAAACTGATCTTTTTAGTTAAAAATTCAACTATTTGTTTAAAATTTCATGTATTTTGTGAACAATTTATCCATTTTGGTAGGAAATTAATCCTATTGGAGGAAAATTTGTCTTTTTGGAACTAAAATTAATTTCTTTTGGTAGAAATCCCATTTTTTTGTTTGAAATATCAACTATTACATGTTTTGTAGAGAATTCATCGATTTAGGTTGAAAATTCCACTTTTTGGTGAAAAATTCAACAATTTGACTGAAAAAGCAATTGTTTTTGGAAAAAATTTGATCATTTTTCCTATATTTCTTTTTACAGAGTCAATGATGAGGAGGCAAGAAGGAATCGATTATGACGTAGTGAACGTTGAGGATCGTCGTTACGAAGTACCCGTTGGTGGAAGGATTCATATGGACGGAGACCATATTTGGATTCCTAACAGTAATTAGAAAACTAAAATAAAATTTATAACAAATAGTAGAAAATTTTTGCGATTCAGAAAAAAAAACCCCATATAATTATGCAGTTCTTAGTAACAGGTTTGACGGTTCAGCAGTTCAATTTTAGGGGAAATAGGGGAATTTTTCTTTGAAGAAAGAGGATTTTTTTCAACAAAAGGGGAAATTTTAGTCTAATAAAAATATCAGCATAATGAAGAAAGATTATTTAAAAAAAGGCAACTCTTTTATAACAAACTACAAATTTTATCGAACCACAAAAAAATACGCATTTTTTGTTGATTTTTTACAAGTTTGGCCTGAAAAAGATAAATTGTTAACAAAAGGTGTGCATGTTCAAGAACGTTTTAATCAAACCAGCGGAATTTCAAAATGAAAATATAACAGTAGACTTTTTAACAAAACAAAAAAATTATATTAATAAAAAAACCAATACCCCCACCCCCTCTAATGAATTTTGTAATCCTTAAAATAATTAAAAACTATTTTTTTTGCAGTTTTAATACGAGTGCCACATCCTCCTGAAGCTGGTCAAAATGTGTGGCGCCGAGGAAAAGAATATGGAACAGTCGAACTAGAAGGTGAAAGGTTGAAGATTTTTAGAAATGAATCACGTCGTAGAGACGGTAAGACAAATTTTTAAAATATTTTATAAATTTATATTTTTTATATTTTTACGCATTAAATAAAACCATATATTAATTATTTTCACCGTAAACGAGATTGCACCGTAAACGAGAAACAAAAACTTTTCTACAATAAAAGATGAATTTTTTATCCAAAAGGATGCATTTTCAACAAAAGAGTTGAACTTTCCAGAAAAAATATGGATTTCAAAAAAAAATTGTTAAATTTTCAACAAAATAGTTAAATTATTTAAATTAAATTAGTTACCATATGGCCAAATCTTCAAACAAAATGAATTTTTGATAAAGTAGTGATCAAAAGAGACAAATTTTTATTCCAAAAAGACAAATTAAAAAAAAAAAATTAATTTTCTAATAAAAAGGTTACCTTTTAGAAAAATTGTTCTATTAAAAAAAATTGATTATCAAACAGACAGTTGAATTCTCAATCAAATAAATGAATTTTCAACTAAAACCATGAATCTTCAAATAAAACAAAAAATGAATTTTTAATAAAGTATTTTAACTTTCAACCAATTAGTTTAATTTGAATCAAAAAGACGAATTTTTTACAAAACAGTTGAATTTTCAACCAAGATCTATTAAAAAAAAAAGATTAAATTTTAATTCAAGGGGACGAATTTTTGAGTTCAATTTTCAAAAAAAAAGGGATTATCAAACAATCAGTTGAATTTACAACAATAGATCAATTTTAAAGTAAAATTATGAATTTTCAAGAAAAAATGCATTTTTGAAACAGGAGTTCAAACTTCAACCAAATAGCTCAATTTTCAAGCAAAAAAGGCGAATTTTCTACCAAAGAGTCGAATTTTCAACAAAAAATTTAATTTGTAACTAAATGGTTGAATTTTTTGCCAAAATAGTAGAATATTTAACGAAATGAAAATATTTTTTTTAACAAAATACCAATGAAATGAATGCTTATCAAAGTCAAGTTTCAAACAAATAATTGAATCTTCAACGGAAAAAGATAAAGCCATACAAAATTTAAGAGTAGAATTTTCAGCAAAAACAATTAATTTTTAGGTGAAATTGGATTAGTTAAATTTCGAATTTAACAAATTAATTTTGAACTTAAAAACAAATGTAATTTGTTGTTATAATATTAACAGACCCACAATTCAGTACAATTTAATAGTTCTAGGTTGAGGATATTTTTAATCCTTAAATTAATTAATTACTATTTTTTTCTTACAGGATCAATTCGACGAAGGAAAGAACTCAAACTTAAACAAGGGGATATTCTAAAAGACAGCCATAATTTATATCATCTTGCAAAATATGAGAAAGGGTATGGTTTTCGCGATCTTCGTTACTTGGGGCAGCGTGGTTTCTTAATATCGTAATTTGGTGTAAACTCTGCCATGTGATCCCATAATCCCATAATCCCATATGACATCTTGCATTTTAAATACCTTCAAACAAATTGAAACCGCAATATAAAATTTTGACGCTAACGTGGTCGTGCGGTCTCACGGACCGCACGGCCACACGTTTTCCACCTGTCTCGGCGAAGCAGAACTGAAAGAGCTACTACTAATGGCAACCTTGAGGAAGCCCAGGGGGAAGAGGAAACTACATTGCAGAACTATGGTGCGGTCTGTAAGACCGCACGACCATACTTAAAGCTTAATTTTCTTACATAACACTGTAATGTAAAAAATGTATTTTCAATCCCAAAAGACGAACTTTCACAAAACAGTTGAATTTTATAGAAAAAAATACGCTTGTGAATTTTTTTTGATCTTACGAAATTTTTAATTTAAAATATAGAATTAATATATATCCTGAAGTAATTGAAAAAATTTTTATATTTTTTGAAATCTAATAATTTTTTATCAAGAATATCCGATTTGATGTGAAAAAATTAATATATCCTGAAACTGTTAACAAATGTAGGTCCATGTTGATCACATTTATTAATTAGGCACATCGTTCAGAAAATACCACTAAATTGCGATATTATATGATAATAATTTTTTTTGAATAAAAATTGTTTCAACAATTAGCAGCAGGGTAAAAAGTCTAAGAATTAGGAGAAAGTAAAGAAAATTATTGCAAAAATAGCAAAAGAAAAACTTTCTCTACCTTTTTCTGTCAAAAGTTGCATTTAAAAAATTATAAGTTGATTAAATAATGAATATACAACCATTAATTAGCGATATTACAAGATAATAAACTGTTTGAACAAATGAAGATTATTGAACAATATTAAGTATCTTGGAAAAAGTAATATTTAGGCTAAAATTTTGATACTTGTTGAAAAACTAGCAAACTTTTCTATCTTTTTTCGTTAAAAAGTTGGATTGAAGCAAAAATAAATTGTTCAAACAATAAGAAAACAATTTAAATAAAAAATATACTCTCCAGTATTATTGAAATTAATTCGCCATATTCTATAGAAATAGTATTATTAAAATGAACATAAACTGCGTGTTTTCCCCTCAGTTACTCTATAATATAAAAAAACCGTATTTACTTTTTTTGGACAACTAAAAAAATGGGGGTTTGCCGTGAAATAAAATTGCAATTTTAGAGCCAGAAAGGCCTCACTTATACTCCTTTTTAATAATTATTATTATAATAATGTCTAATAATTTATTAAGCAGCATTTTTCAAACGAATATTAGTATTACGAGTATATTAAAAATAATTTCAGTATCTAAGAAACAGGTTTGAAGAAGATTTGTTTACCCTTCAACATAATATGTTATTATTTCTTTTAAATAATATAAATATATATTATTATATATTATTTGGTTGGTAAAATTGATAATAATAATTTGAGTCCTCCAAATTTTCCTATAAATTTTCAGTGCTGACATTTTTGTCGACTGTTGTTTTTATTTGACAAACTCAAATAATATTTACGTCAATGACATTCCGGGCGAGAAACGAGATTAGATGAGACGATAAAAACAAAATAGTGAATCAGAATTTCAATTTTTGAGAAAACTTCTCGACCGACTGAAATGAGTAAGGCTAGCCGAGCATCTCGTATTCTTATCAAACACTACATATTTATTTGACTCTATATAAAAAAAAGAATTTGTTTGATAAAAAAAAAACATTTTCTTAGTATAAATACACTGAAAAAAATGGTTTAGCTGTCCCAGCTAGACGTTTAGCTGGATTTCGTCTTCTAAGAAAATATAGCTGTTGTCGTTGGCTGAAGGTGAATCATTGGTTTCTTCAAAGTGGGTTATTTTTCTTTTACTTGTAAACCTTTTTTTTGGGATTGGGAATTCGATGTGTTCCGATAGTTAAACCGACCCTTTTTCCCGAACCTACATTTTCTGGAAAAATGTCCAACGTGACCACACTGGTGGCATTTAAAATTTATGGCCGCACAACCTTTCACATCCGTGGAATTGCGGTTCTTATTTCCACATCGAGAACATTCTGTGTGTCTTCTGGGTTCCCTTTTTCGTTTATTTGAATCCTCAATGTGGTTAACCTGTGATCCAGTTTCCTCTGATTTCGCCGGTTTCATCTTTTGCATAATATTATTTTGGGTTTGTGTTTGCTCATATATTTGGCATTGTTCGATCACTTCATTCAATGGAAATTCCTTTTCGAAAAGTTTTCTTTTTAAATTAACCGGTGCCCATGCGTCAATTACTTTATCCTTGATATTGATTTCCCGTGCTTCCTTTTCAGTATTCCCGAAGGAACATTTGTTCGCTTGTAGTCTACACCTTATGAGGAATTTGTTTAGATTTTCTCCCTCCTCAGGTTTCATGCCACGAAACATATGTTTTTGCGAACATGAGTTTTGTTGTTGTGAAAAATGTATATCAAGGGTGTCAACTAGAATTTTGAATACGCCGTTTTCTTCGTCCGGATCGTAGTCTACAATAGCCCCTGGTAGCCCATACGCAACTTCTTGTTACTGCGGGCCTCCAAGGTGTAGTAATTCATTTTTCTTCTTTACTTCATTTGTGATTTCCTTGGCTTCCAAATATTATTTTACTGAACGTACCCATTTTCTTCATTCTGTGGCTATCGAAGCCCTATCCATGGATTCACAGGCGAAGTGTCTAATCGAGGATTGATCCATTTTCATAGCAGAAATTAATCCACTTTATTACCTGACAAAATTTAATCTAATCACTAATCCTGGTAGAATTAAATCCCTCCCATTATGTTCTCCCTCTTTTTCTTTATATATATATATATATATATACATATATTTTAGTATTTACCTTAATCCATTCTTCTCGTAGAATTTAATCCACGCGCTTTGGCAGGGTTAATAAGGTCTTAGAATTCAACCGCTACTGCCAGTAGAATTTAATGCATTCGCTGTCGCAGAATTGAATCAACTCCCTTTGACAGAATTTAATCCACTTCCTTTGGCAGAATTTAATCCGCTCCTAGAATTAATTCTTTAATCTTCTCCTCATTTCAGAGACCTATCAGAATTTAATTTGATCTTAAATTCGGTAGAATTTAATCCACCCCATTATTTTAATTTCAATTCAATTAAAAAAAATTATTTCTTTTTATTATTATCATTTTTTCTTTATATATGTATATATATAATTAGCCTATTCTTTACCTAGTCGCCAATTGAGGTACCCTAAGGGATTCTTGATTCAATAATAACACTATTTTCACTAGAACGACTGAGAACACTTCATTAAGCGACTACAAATAGGCGTGTACACTCAACGACACTCACGGTCGACTGAATCGAACCGAACAGGTCAAACGGACCCAAATATTTATTTATCATTATTCCGGTCAGCAATTAGTCGTCAGGGTCACTACCAGGTATATCGTTACCTGATCTCCACAAATTCTTAAATTGTATATTTTGTAGGACATCCAAGTTCTCGAAAGAATATGTGCATAATGATCATTGTGGGTGTGATTATATTTTTTTCTATAACGTTCTTCCAATTTCAAACTTTTATTGATTTTTTCAGTGTATCATTGGGGAAAGTTTCACAATAAGCTTCGGAGCCAACGAGAAAAGAGTATTCGCTGCATAGCCCTCTATCGTCAATGAATCGGGACTAATCATACAGTTATCAGTTTGATAAGTACAGGAAGAAAAACGGTTAACAATAGTATATTGTGTATCAAGAGCGTAAAGAAGGCTATTTTGATGAGTGTGAATTTGCTGCCCGAGCGTAGCGAGGGCTGCAGTCACACGAGGGAAAATAGCTTTACGCCCTTGATACACACCATACTTTTTGTCCCCCTTCTTGAAAACAAGCATGTGAAGCAGATAAAGGATGTTTGATGTACTTCACAATTTTAGATTACAGGCGAAATGAAGAAATAGCGTACTTTGCAGAAGGGAGAGTGTCGGGTATAGCAATACAATTTTTTCAAATAAAAATATCAATTCCTCCATATTCTCACTTACGGGGTGCAGTGTATGTGTAGCGGGCGTAAAGTTTTATGAAGCAGGCGTAAAGTTTCATGTGGCGGGCGTGAAGTTTTATGTTGGCCCGGCGGCGGAGTGCGCATGTGCGTTCGTCACTGAGATGAAAGCGGCCACATTACGCCTGCTTCACGTGCATGCAATGGCGCGTTTTCAAGGAGGGTCGGACAAAAAATACATATCGGTAAGGTGATGAACATAAGCACAGAATAAATCTCAGAAGCCCAAAGTGGATTTATGCTAGAAAGATCATGTGCGAATCAGATATTTAGCTTGAGATATATTATAGAACTTTGGAATGTTCTGAATAGTATGAAGTCAACAGTAGGTTTCTAAAAGCAATAAAGGAAACCAACGAAGGTATTGAAGCATGTGTGAGTGTAAACGGACAACTAAGTGAGTGGGATGAACTTTGGCGGAGGGTAAGAAAAGGACACGTTACGTCACCTATATTATTCAACACATATATTTCCTGAGAATCAATTATAATATTTAATTTTTCAGCAAGAAATTCCTGTTTGGCAATAGCGGCATGATAAGTTATTCTGGAACAATGATTCAAAGACTAAAATCTTACGTCAATATTCTTAAATCAATTTTCACTAAAGAATAGAAAATTAGACTAAATAACTCTTTATATTCATAATTATGTTTTTATATCTAGCTATAATGTGTATTTTTATCAAAGTAAGCTGCTATTATTCATACCAGTAATTCACACACAAAATATCTATGATAATAGTCTGAATTGGCTTTCAAACATTTTGGTCGCTGATGACATAAACAATATATCGGAAGAATAATAAAATAGTGATAGGATGGTTTTGGTTGAATTTCCTTTCTCTTCATCATTTTTTCGGTTTCGGCCTTTTGGTTTCTGATGGTCAGGATATAAGTTAGTTGGAAATCTAATTTCTTCTCGAGAACTTTTTAGTTTCTGATTTGTATAAATTAAATGATTTTATATACTAGAAAATTTCTTCTGATTTTATAACTATTCCCGACTGGAGCTGCATTCACTTCTTCTGAAGTCATTTCGGTAAACGTTCCGCCTTCTATGTTTATTTTTGCACGTCTTATACTATTTCTATGATTGAAATAAACTCCAGCAAGAGTATCGGTACTCTCCAATACTGCAAAGACTACACCATTGGATGTTGATAAAACAATTTGTTCTTGGGTTGGCAGAGCCTCATATGTATTAGGTGCTACTCTCATCATCAGTCGTCTATTTTCAGGAAGAGTGTATCTTCGAAGTTCAAATTTCCAGTTCGGATTCTTTCTGCGAGTAAGCCGGATAAATGAAAGTTGATCGAGATCATTTCCAGTTCCGTGATTAGAAGGAAGCTTGGTGGGTGGATTCATGCACCTGATAGGAAGAGGACGCCTTTGGGGAAAAGAGCTGTCGTTGGAAAAATGAACGGCAGGAGGGGACCTGGACCTGGACCTCCCAGGACGAGGAGACCTGGCAGGTGCATCAGAAGTTCCAGTACGAGAAACAGCACGAATAGGGTCACTATTGGATGAAGGTTCCGACTGTGAACTTAACTCTGCGACAAAAAACAGACAATTATATTTTTCTAATGCAAATGAGGTCAAATCGAATACGGGTTCAGAAAATTTTTTTCGTATGTGGAAATCAGTGACGCGATCAACGCAATATAAAATATGAAACAATATGAATAAATTACCGTGATAAAAAAACTATAGTTTTTTTCACTAGTTACTGCAAATAGTTCCATTTTTTTATAAGCGGTAGCGGTAACAAAGTTACTTTTGTAAATAATTGACGAACTGCTGTCTAGTTACATTTTTCAGTAACAGTAACTAGAAAAATCGCTTCTTGTCTAATTAGGTTAAACGAGAACAGCGTTGTCCGGTCATCATTTATTGCTTTGTATAAATTTAAATATACGTGGGATTTATATATTTTTTTCATTTTTTATCCGACATTATTGTATATCACATTCTTATATTTATTAATTGTTTTAATGAAACAATGATTGCACTTATCGGAAAAACTATAAAAAAAAATCAATTACAAAAATGTATACAAAGACTTGTAGGAGTTTTTTTACATAAAAGATGTTATGAAAAAAATCCTATTTTCAGCATATCAAGGCGAGACAGGGAAAAAGTCTAAAGAAAGGATTATAGCTTTTTATTGTAAGGTTGGGCAGAAAATAAATATAAATTTTATTTAAGATCGAAATAAAATCCGCCTTCTCATGAATAATGTTATACAATGAAATAAAAGCATGAACAAATTCACTATTAAAATTTCGTTGCTTATAATTATTCATGACAAAGTAGATTCCATTTCGAGCAACTTTGAGCAATTTAATTTTGAACTATAAATATAAATTATTATATTATCATATTCACCAATATAATTAAGAATAACCGCCAATGATAGGACCAGAGCATTAAGGATCTTCATTATTCGTGAGGAAAATGTTGTAACTGTACCAAAAAGAATTTGGCAACTGTGCAACGAAGGCTTCTTCTGGTGCTTTATTATCTTGCGAAATATACTCTATGATTCTTATCTTATTAATTGCATATACCTCAGGCTTGTGTTTGTGAGATATTTAAACTAAAATTGACAGTCTAAGTAATAAAATAAAGTTAACTCAACAATGCTTAGTTTGCGAAAATAAAGCAAATCATTTGGTCACGTATTTACAAAAATCTGAATCCATGCCGTAAATTTTATAAACTAACTAAAGATTTTGAGTCGTGCGAAGTTAAAACCTGAGACCTAATATCACACTGTATGCAATCTATCTAGAAGCTTATAGAAGATTTCCATGGACAGATATACAGTCTAAGTGTGATTATCAAACATATTTTTAGTACATTAGATGCTTAAACAATGCAAAATATGAACAACAAAAATTTTTCTTCCAAAACAGATTTAACAATTTTTTCAGAATAACATCTTGATGGGTTCGTAGTTTTTGTTTTATTCCTGGAAAGTAACATTGAAATTGGAAAGAATTGAATTTTGAGAAAAGCGACACCATCTACGAAGGAATAGTATTGAAAAATTGTGCACATAGAACACATCTAAAAATTATGTATAAATCATTTTTGATAGGACGCGTGATTTTGGTTTCAATCGAAAAAGTAGCATTAAGAATAAAAATTTGTGGAAATTCAATAAAAGGTACGAAACAAAAATCGATGAACAAAAGTTTTTCAGCCAAAAAAGAGATACAAATTTGTTATAAATTATTACATTTTCATTATTTGTGATTGAGTAAGTATTAGAAATTTCCGAAATTTGACCCTGCAGTTTTTCAACGGATCACCACGTTTTGAGACCCCCAAAACCCGTAAATCAAGGTTTGGCGATGGCGCCTGACTGTCTGTCCGTTCGTTGATCCGTCCATAAACACAATAACTTTTGAAAAAATCAGCGGATCGATCGAGCTTTAGCACACTTTTTTTAGGCCCTAAATGAAAGAACGAGTTCTTTGACCAGCATTCTTTGACAAATGGTTATGATTTTATCCATCGGAACTGGGAATAAAAAATCGAGTATGCCATTTTCATGCCAAGCGACGACAGACACGTGAAAAATGATGGAAGTAGAATTGATGCCCTTTAAAATATCTATAAAGATGTATAGAATACTTCACAGAAATCCATCGCGAAAACTCCTATCGCTTACAGCTATGAAGGTGCCTTCATTTTATTACCTTGAAGATTGAATTTACTTCCGAGAGAGTCAAGCCACTAGCGAACTCTCACGGAATAGTTTCTTGCAGGCTCATGTATAGGATCCTGAAGAAGTTCCTGTACATAAACCCGCGCCTTAATTCACCTTGTGAAGTTAGTTTTCATGCGTGTTCCTTTGCAGGATATGTGCAGTTTTCTCCGTCCAATTCCTGCACAGAAAATGTCAAGATTACATGTACGTGTACAGGTTCGTGCGCAGATTCGTGTGCCGGAGCATGTGCAGGGTCCTCTAAGGTTCCTGTAGAGAAATTTTTAGCTTGATATTTATGTACTTGCTAATGTTCTATATGACAAGTTACTTGGAATATGAAGGCACCTCAATTTTTCTTTTCAAACACTTGATCTAAGCACCGTAAAAACGCTGGGATAAATTTTTTTGCACCTTATTTCAAAATGGAGTACCATCTCGCTCGGACTGTAAAACCAATTAACAGCAGATGGCGTTTCATAAGACAAGTCAAAGAGAACGCTACCTTGTGTCAGCGTAACTTAAACCCTGCCAAGGTTAAGTTTTGTTACAGAGAAATAGTACACTGTAATTAGGGTTAGATTCACACTTTTTTCTGTAAAAGTGATACTTAAAATGAAAAGTAATATTTCAGATGAGCTAAGAATTATTAGTATTGTCTTTTTAGGCTGGCTGATTCAAGTCCCATAGCGCTGGGGTTGAAAACTTTTGTAATATACCTTCTTATTTCAAACCTCCGATCAAACAGAAGTCTATACACGGATCATCTCTTCGATAAAGTATACTTTGAGTCATTTACCATGAGTGCCTATGCCTTCAGAAGACTCCACTTTACTGCGTATGGGCCTGTGAAAATTTTTCTATTGCTAAGGTGGGCTTGGAATCACTGTATGAATTTATTAACAATCAGTGATAACCGACGACTGCATCCGACTTTATTAGATGTGCTTGCATTTGCCTGGACATTTCGCCAGGGGGAGTAACTCTGCAGAAAAGCACCTCATTTCCATTTTCTATTCAGTTGATCATACTAATTCACAAGGCTTTTCACCTTCTTTTGCTGTTAAATGAACGAAGTCCATTGTTATAGCAACATACATTATCGGCCACAGAAACGCTCAAAATCCAATTGGCATGGTTCATGCTACTGTGTGACTGCACTAATAATTTCGAAAAAGTACAACGGTTTCAAAGGCAATAACCCAAGAACAAAAAGGTATGGGTGAAATCCCGCCCAACCTCTGATTAATAGAAGCTGCGAATACGTGAATATTTCTCATCACCTTCTTCTTCCCAGTACCCTTGAATCCAGTCTTGTTCTAGCCTTTGCAGATCAGGAAGGACAGGAGAGGCTATTCATTTCGCGAAAAATGTGGTAAATTTTTATGTGGTGATCATAAAACGTAATTTTTTATGGCTGTCTGAATGCTGATAATTTTTCAGAATAATTCGTTCGAGAAGCAATATACCTACTTTGGTCACAAAAATTATTTTCCACAAAAGGAATATTTTTTATACCTATTTGATTTTGAAAAGCTTTTCCCAGAAAAGTTTCGTATTTGATTTTGTTCGTTCATCAAGAGATTTTGTTTATAGTATTATTCGTTACCAAGCATTATTTGTAACGCAAATTTCTATTGTAAAGCAATACTTTATCAATCTGAAATGGATTACTAACCATGTCTCCCCTTTAGAATGCCAATTCATCACAAATAACACAAAATATTAAGTTAGGTTGGATCCCACCACACGTTGTTAATAGTGTTCTGGAAGTTGACGTTGCTTTTCTTGGGTTCGATATACCTTTTCATTTTGTATTGTAATCAGGACCATCGGCAATTTGATTTTACTACGATGTGTTATATGATGAAGTTATATTGAAATAACAATGTTTATGGTTTATGACACAAAAGATATGAAACCGAAGGCTCGCAGTTTTGAATTTACGAATGATTAATAAGGAAACCAAGAAATATACCTTGTTTGCAATTATGTAATGTATGACACATCCACGCCAATTCAATTTATTTTCAATTCAACAGTCCTGATAATTATTTGCACTATCAAGAATAATGTCACGGCTACCTTCTACTTTTAGATTTCATTAAACCAACGATTAATGAAAAAAGCGTTTCGTGAACAAATTTCCACAAAGCGAGGGTCTAGAACAAAATATCGACTTTCGCCTTCTTCTTCCGCCCCATAATGTGGAACGGATGTCACGTCATCAACTCGCTAATGGTACTGGTAAATATACCCTGCACTTCGAGTACCAATAATCGCCCGTAGGTTAGAGTTTATTTATAATTCGCAGTGGTACCTCCAGTTTGCGCCACTGGCACCCAATTTGTAGAGATTTTCTTGTATTTTAACACATAATAATTTATATGAATTTCGTCATACAAAAAATCAGGCTGTGGCTAATAAATTAGGTCACATTTGGCTGACAAATAAAATTTATTCTTCTGAATGTATTTCACGTATTTTCTATATAACCAAGTGATGTGTATCACTGCTGATATAGGCGACTCGCTGACGCGCCTTTACCTAGACAAAATATTATGTATTATATCAAGTGACATTCGAAGCGATTAGATGAATTTCACTAAAGTCAAACAATGCAATTGATGTATTAAAA
>JAABKJ010007545.1:86731029-86762730 GCA_011634705.1 Andricus grossulariae | reverse complement strand
ATGTATTATATCAAGTGACATTCGAAGCGATTAGATGAATTTCACTAAAGTCAAACAATGCAATTGATGTATTAAAAGACTTCAGTATCATGTCCACCGTTTGAAATTGAAGAACTTGAAATTGTATTATATGATTTCGACTTGCAGGTTTTGAAAATAAATTAATTAAAACTTAAGTCTTTAAACATTAAACATTCCAAACCTTGTTTAAGATAAAAATTTTCTGATATCAGGATCATGAAACTAAATCTTTGAAAATTAGGCATTTTTAAATTTAGCATCCGATAAAGTCTGTGTCGCAGTTAACGAGACGAAGCAATTGTATTTGATGAAGTTGGCTATAACAGGTCATAGCGGTGAGGAGAGAATTAAACTAGGAAATAATTACAAGAAGCAAAACGGAAAGCCAAACATACTGGAGAAAGAAGCCTATTGTTGAAACAAAGTAGAGGAACACAAGCAAATGCAAAATTATATTGAAGAAAATAAAAAACTAATTTGAAAATCGATTAAGAGGATTAGGAAGGGAAGTAGTAGTACGGAGTTAGACGTAATTCAAAATATTGATAGCGAAATGTTATGGGATACGGACAAAGTGAAAGAATGTGTATACAACTTTTTTCAGAAATCGTATTGAGGTTTAGTTATGGATCATAAGAACTGTGGCATGGAAGAATAAACGTTAAAAAATTCTGTCGAATATAGAGAAATAGGACAAGTGTCTTCATCATTAAGCTTGTTGTTAGAAATTCCGAGAACGGTATTGCTGCATGTATATTACGCATTTTGAATATCGGAGTTTTATCTAGTGCAGCAACTCCAAAAAATGGTAAATCGGATCTTTCCTTATATGCTAGTACGTTGAATGGCACTTGAGACAACAAGTAGGGACAATCGATGTAGCTTTTGGCGATTTTGGAAAGAAGACGATATTAAACAGTCTTCTACGATTGTGAAACGAACATTCACTGAAAGTTTTGCACAGATCAATGTAATGCGAACCGGGTGGCTAACATTTTTCACGATTCTTCTAGTTTAGGAATTTAGACAATTTTCTTATGACATTTTTCGATTGCTTCTGAGAGATATTTAGTTTTCGGGTTGTATATTACAGAGCCATGTTCAAGTGTAGGCCTAAAAAAATGCATAGAAAAGTGATTCAAGTGCAAGTTTGAGATGTGCGAGTAAACGACATAACTTTGCATTTAGAAGCATTGTGATCTAATGAGTGATCAGCACACCAATTTACAAAAATATCTATATTATCTTGAAGTTCAGCGCAATCCTCCTTGGTATTTATGGGGAAATCAACAGTTTCGCATCATCAGCGTAGAACAAGATGGAAGCACTTAGCAAGATTTGAATTTCATTTACATAAGTAATAACCGTAAATGGGCCCAGATTGGATCCCTGTGGCACCCCAGATGTTGGTACAAAAGGTTTCGATGAGCATTCACCATACTATATTATATGTTCTCGCTCAGTTAAATAAGATGTAAACAGTTTTGAGAGTTTATCAGGTACACCAAGGTCACACATTTTTTCCGATAACAAGCTAATGCAACTGGAATCAAAAGCCGTCGACATATCTGTTGGTATGACTTCGTGGTTACTGACTAGGAAGCTCTGAATCATTTGCACAAACGATACTAAGGCTAAGATCGTTATTCTCCTGGTACAAAGCCGTGGTCTAATGTTGATAACATAGGTAGTATGTATGTTTTCAGAATATAGCACAAGCACATCTCCAGAACCTTCTAAATGTTTGACAATATAGCAATCGGTCTATAGTTAGCTACCGGAGATTTATTCCAATGTTTTAAATACACGGCAGATATGTGCCTTCTTTTATTATTTCGGAAAGATGCCCGATGATAAAGCCAGGTTTGCCATTGTATGTAATGGGACGACAAGACCGTCGGCGAATTTCTTAACAAGGCGGCTAGAAATCTGATATAAACCGTCGATGAATTTATTAGACAGTTTTTTTATGTTAGTAGATATATAAAATAATCTTTGTGGGTGTTATTATATTTTTCCCATAACTTTCTTCTAGTTTCAATCTATGAATGATTTGTTCAGCGTACCATTGGGGAAAGTTTCACACTTAACTTCGGAGACCACAAGAAAAGAATATTTGTTCCATGGCCCTCCAACGGCAATCAATCGGCGCTAAATATAGAGCTCTCAGTTTGATAAGTACAGCAGGAAAAACGGTTGACAAAATACTCATTGGTAAGGTGATGGACATAAGCACAGAACAAATCTCAGAAGTAAAACGAGGATTCATGCTAGGAAAATCATGTGCGAATCAGATATTTAGCTAGAGATAGACCGTAGAACTTGGAAAAGTTCTGAATAGTATGAAGTCAACACTTGGTTTCCAAAAGCAATAACAGAAACTTACGAAGGTATTGAAGTGAGTGGATGACATCAGGCAAAGGGTAAGGTAAAGATACGTTACGTCTCCTTTATTATTCAATACATATATTTCATGAGAATCAAGTATAATATTTAATTTTCCAGCAAGAAATTCCTATTTGGCAATGGCGGAATGATAAGTTATTCTGGAACAATGATTTGAAGACTAAAATCTCACGTCACAATTTTCAAATCAATTTTCACTAAAGATTGGAAAATCAGAGCAAATAACTTTCTATATTCATAATTATGTTCTTATTTTCAGGTATTATGTGAATTTTTATCAAAGTGAGTTTCTATTCTTCATACCAATACTTCACTGATAAATGATCTATGATAATAGTATTAATTGGCTTCGAAACATTTTGGTCGCTGCTGGCATTATAAAAATATAGAAAAAGAATAAGGAGATAGTGAAAGAGTGGTTTTGGTTGACTTTCTATCTCTTCCTCATTTTTTTGGTTGTTGCACATTGGTTTCTAATGAGAAGGATAGGAGTTAGTTGGAAATCTAATTTTTACTCGAGAACTTTTTTACTTTCTGATTTTTATGAATTAAATAGTTTTCCTTACTAGAAAGTTTTTTCTGATTTTATAACCAATCCCTACTGGAGTTGCATTCACTTCTTCTGGGGTCATTTCGGTGAATGTTCCGCTTTCTATGTTTATTTTTGCACGTCTCATACTATTTCTTTGATACAAATAGACTCCAGCAAGAACATCAGTACTCTCCAAAATTGCAAAGACTACACCATTGTATGTTGATAAAACAATTTGTTCTTGGGTTGGCACAGCCTCATAGGTATTACGTGCTACTCTCAACATCAGTCGTTTATTTGCAGGAAAAGTGTATCTTCGAAGTTCAAATTTCCAGTTCGGATCCTTTCTGCGAGTAAGCCGGATGAATGGAAGTTGATCAAGATCATTTCCAGGTCCGTGATTAGAAGGAAGCATGGTAGGCGGATTCATGCACCTGGTAGGAAGAGGAGGCCTTAGAGAGGAAGAGCTTCCGGTAGAAAAATGAACGGCTGGAGGGGACCTGGACCTGGACCTCAAAGAAGGAGAATACTTGTCAGGTGCATCATAAGTTCCGGTACGGCAAACAACACGACTAGGGTCACTATTGGATGGAGGTTTTGACTGTGAACTTAACTCTGCAACAAAAAACAAACTATTGTATTTTTCTAATGCATTCGAGGTCAGATCGAATAAGGGTTCAGATATTTTTTTTTGGTATTTGGAAATTAGTTACGCGATCAACGCAATATGAAATCTAAAACAAAATGAATGAATAAATAAATAAATTACCGTGATATGACAAGACTATAGTTTTTTTAAACTAGTTACTGCGACTAGTTCAATTTTTTTATGAGCGGTAGCCGCAACAAAGTCAATTTTGTAAAAAGTTGACGAACTGCTGACTAGTTATATTTTTTAGTAACAGTGACTAGAAAAATCGTTACTTGTTTAGTTAGTGTAAACAAGAGCAGCGTCGTCCGGTTATCATTCATTGCTCTGTATAAATTTAAATATACGTGGAATTGATGTATTTTTTTTTATTTTGTGTCCATCATTATTGTGTATCACATTCCCATATGTATTAATTCTTTCAATGAAACAATGATTTTACTTATCGGAAATACTATGATAAAAATCAATTCAAAAAATGTATACAAAGACATGTAAGAGTCTTCTTTTACATCAAAAATGTTATGAAAATAATGCTATTTTTAGCATATCAACGCGAGATAGGGAAAAAGTCTGAAGAAAGGATTGTAGCTCTCTATTGTAAGGTTGGGCAGAAAATAAATATGAATTTTATTTAAGATCGAAATGAAATCCGCTTTTTTATGAATAATGTTATGCAATGAAATCAAAGCATAAACAAATTCACTATTCAAATTTCGTTGCTTAAAATTATTCATAGCGAAGTAGATTTTATTTCGATATTAAATAAAAGTTTGTTCAATGAAGACACGAAACTCATGATTCGTTTCAATCTGCAGGGTTTTCTAGTGTATATTTTGAGATTGCTTGTTATTGAGCCTGCAGAACTTTGAGCAATTATATTTTTAACTATGCTTCATTACTTAAAAAATTCTGGGTATGGAGATGTATGTAAATATTTATATGTAATACTGATGAAACAAAATTTAAAAAAAATTAATATAAGAATTTATGGAAATTTTCGTACGGTCCTATTTAATAGCGTGATAATTATTCTGATACTTTATCACAGTATACAATATTTAGTATAGTTCTTATCTCATGATTAATATGACCCACGAGTTTGTCCTTGTTCGTGTTTTTTCAATTGCGCGTCTGTGTAATTCTGAATCAACAACGAGAATTTCTTAAACAATATAAAAATTTTGCAAAAATCTTTCTGGATGCGTTTGCTAGAATAGAACAAAAAATTTCCACTTTCGTCATGTAGACTTGAAAAAACGTCCCATCCCAAGTGGAAAAATTATATATAGTTTATACACAGTGGAAAAAATTGAGTATAATTTCCATCTGCCTTGTACAAAAAATATATATAATGAATGAAAATGTTATATAATAGTTAACACATTGTATAATTTCTCTGTGTGGGATAATATTCCTGTAGACGAAGATATTATAGAACAGATTATTTGTTGGTGGTTATGCCACTTTTGAAGAATTTTCAGTTACAAGCTTTCTTTTTTATTTCAAATTTGCACCAAATTTCAAATTTTCTACAATTTTACGAAATCGCAGTAAATAGATAAATGAATAAATTAATAAAGGAAAATAAGCATATAATAAAATACATAATAGTAAATAAATGAATTAAGTAAAGGATTTTATTAATACGAAAAGCTGTATCTATATAAAGAAACATTAGACTGCCATGTTGTGGGGTTATTCTGTTGCAGATTAAATTGATATCATGAAATTTAGTGTCGATTTGAAGATTTGAAAAAATTTGAGTATATTTGGACGGATTTCAAGAGATTTTGAATTTCAAACTTTTAAAAACTTCGAACGTTTTCATTAGATTTGAAGTAAGGAAATGTATTTCAACGAATTTCATCAGATTTCAAAGGATTCCAAATTATTTTAAAAATGAGCAGGGATATAAAAAAAGCAATGTTTTCAAATGATCTCCAGGGACTTAAAAGTATTTTCAATGATTTATATCAGAATATATTGCACGTTCAGCAATCAAATTCTTACTTGTGGAATTACAAAAAAGGTTTGTGAATGAAAGATATATGATTATATTCACCAATATAATTAAGCATAACTGCAAATGATAAGACCAGAGTACAAAGGAGCGTCATTTTTTCTGACAAAAATCTAGTAAGTGTATTGATAAAGAATTTTCTAACTATGCGAACACAGATTATTCTAGTCGTTTATTATCGCGTAAAATATATTGTACATTCTCATCTTATCTCGTTGATTACATATGCCTCGAGCATGTCCTTGTGAGATTTTTTTACTGAAATTATCATTCTAATTAACGAAATGAGGTTCTCTCTGCCATGCCCAGTTTATAAAAATGAGGGCATTTTTTTTTCATCACGCATTCATAAAAATCTGAATCTATGCCGGAAATTTTATAATTCGAATGCTAAATTAATGCTTTGTTCTCGATAATATAGCCACATGTTATAATCGTGAAATTTCCGATTCTAGTTATTTTTATTCATATTTAATTATTACTAGTTTACTAAGAAGCTTAGTTACTTCAGTCTGTTGGATGCCAGATTGTTTCTCATGTTTCTATTTTCGATCGCGAAATCTATCCTAGGAATGCAGAGCAACTAAACCTAGTTCTAGGGATTGTCGAAAAGTACACTTGGCGGATTGGAATGGAGAGACCTACTCATACCTGAGCGTGCCAAAGAGCCTCATTTAGGTTTCAAGGGTTGGACCAAAATATTTTGTAACTATTATTCCTAATAACAGTGGTCTCGGAGGTACCAGCTTCCATTGGTTCATAGCCTGAAAAAGCATCCATGCGTGTCAACAAAGTTCCGAGACACTTGCGGGCAAAATGCAGAAACCGGTCGTCCGTGAGTCGCTTCGTGTCTTTAGGGTGCACGGGACTTCAGCTGAATTATCATGTTGAGTCCGTCACTGACTGCAATCTCACGGTCGTGAGACTCGTTTACGGGTTAAACGCTACCGCGATTTTGATGGAAGCTGGTGCTATTTTCTGGAATTCAACCCGCTCCAGGTGAAATCCCGCGGTCGTCCTTACCGCAAAATTTTTAATATACGTAATCCTGGGCAATACTATTCCACCTCCCACTACTGCATTTATTGCTTCATAGTGGACAAATTTGAATTATTTACACGTACAATCTATTTTAACATAATTAATTCACGATTAAAATAATCGCTTGATTGCGTGTCCACTGGAGTGTCCTAATAAACCAAGGTTTCAAGGGGTGCTTGATCAAAACAAAAAATATTAAATTCTGGTAGAACACCCTAGTGTGCACTCACAGAAACACCACGTATTTGACCTAATGAATATTATAGGGCAAATAAAGGACTTGAAATAAAAAAATAAGAGAATTTTAGACGACTCCAAGAAGTATAAGACGAACTCTCAAAATTGAAATCAGTGAGAAATGAGTCAATGAATAAAATCAGAAAGACTTTACGCTGATTCACAACGCAATCTTGCTAATTGAAATAGCTAGATATGGGCCGCTGAATCGACCAAGTAAGTATTTTTACTCATAAAAAGGAACCCCTCACAGATCTAAATTTATAGATATCCTAAATGAGAACCAATGAGAAGGGCCCTTTCCACATGGATATAACGTATCCCTTTATATTATAAAAAGATCTAGCCGCCGAGCCAGGAATCGAGGGCCTGAGGCGAACATTACACCTAAGACCACACTACCACATTACACTATGTTATGTTACATTATTACCATACCTCCTACTTGTACCCAAGTCTCCCTTTACCCTCTACCATTCACCAACACCTTTACCACGCCCTACCATGTCTGACCCACTTCCACCCTCAGCCAGATATCGAAAGCCACAGCTATCACATTGCATTGTCACAGCCGCCATCCCATATTATAGCATTTCTTACGCCTTTTTAAAAAGCAAATTGTGTCAGGAAACAAGACCCCTCAACTTTTTCCTACCCATAATCAATAGCCTCACTAGGGGCCGTTCAGAAATTCAACTATAAAAGTTTCCGTCATGAATTCATCTTTTTGGGTTGAAAATTTAACTACATGATTATGAATTGAAATACTGCGTACAAAATTCATTTGATAGGTCGAAGATTGAACTATTTTTTGAAAATTAGTTTTGTTTTGCTGAAAATTAGTTTTTTCTACTGCAAAATTTAACCATCCCATTTTTGGTTAGAAATTAATCGTTATTAATTTAAAGTTTAACTATCGGACTTGAAAATTAAACTGATTTTTGTTGACTGTGACATTGTTATCAGCTGGAGTCGAGAATTTAATCACAAATATTGTAGTTTCAGTAAATTTCGCGCTTCTAGTTTTTGATAATTGACTCTATCTCCCTCTTAGCGTTGAAGGGCAGGGACATCGCCAACAAAGTACGAACGACAAATATGTTATTACGCTCTCTTGGGGCCGTATTGTGTCTCTGGACATACGTCGTTCCCGCGTGAGTGAGCAACGGGATTTTGTATATCTTAGATATGTTTAGAATGTGCATGACACGCTTAGCACCTATAGCTAGTTACTTATTAACGCAAAATGGGGCTACGAAATACTCACGTGTACATGACAACATCCTGGCTTGCGAAAATGAAACGGTTTGTGCTTCAATTGAATCTGGATGATTTCTGCAGATCTAATGTTACACAGGGGAATAAAATCCAAAAAAGCTGGCCAAACCCCCCAAAAATATCTCCTTTCAATACAATCATTGGATGCATTTCACTAGAGGATCATTGAGACAATCAAATTCCGGGTACTAAACGAAACATGTATCGAAACCTTTCATAAACTATCACTTCAAATGTAGCAATCGAGTGCGTAGCATCTTGCGCGCAAAGAGCTGCTGAAAAACCGTTCAACTGCGAAAGTGCATTGAATAATGAAAAAAAAAATGGTTTCCAATTCTGCAACATGGCTGAGCACAGAAAGTTATATAAAACTGAGATACGTCATCGGCTATAATATGCATGATCTTACGCATGGAAAATTCGAGTACAGTTAGCTCGTACTTCATCCATGAAGCCACCTCAAACAAATAGAATAGGAATGGGATGGCAAGCTTGTTATTCGAAGATATCTTGTTCAGCGCTGATAGAAAAAAAGACCAAAGGTGTCGCAGGTATAGGTATAGGTATAGGTATAGGTATAGGTATAGGTATAGGTATAGGTATAGGTATAGGTATAGGTATAGGTAATTTCTAACAGTGTAGAATTCAACACACGTTTACTCGCTGTTTATTAAAAACATGGCATACTGGAATGACATTTGGCTTGACACTGAACTTTGTTTTTTTTTTGTACAAACACTTTTTTATTTAACAACAAAGTTAATTTTTTTTTTAATTTTCAAAAGTGCGATTTTTCAAAGATTTACGAAATTTAAAAAAAAACTTCTTAAATCCAGTTTTGAAGTAATTTGGATTAAATTGTAAATTTGAATTTAACTAAATTGTCATCGGAATAATATATATTCATTACAATATATATATTAAATATATATATTCATAATATATATTCATTAGTAAATCAAGTTGAAATTCAACATTTTTCTTTAAAATTAGCCATTAAATACGAATAAAAGCTTATTTTTTAAATATCACCGCCATAAGTCTGTTTTGAAGGGATACAAAAAAACCTTGTAAGTAAAAAATTTAGTTTTGCGAGCTTTTGGCGCTAATTATGATTTTTTTTGCAGTTTTTAAAAAGACAAATGATTAATAATGTCACTTTTTATTGATAATTAGATGTTTATATAAATTATTTAAATAATTTAATATTATTTTTATCAATTTTCTTTTAGTCCTGAGCTATGACGTCGCGATTTTTTCCAAATTTTTCAACTTATTATCAACTGTTCAGTTAAACCGAACCGACAATAAATTTAATTTAACATAAGTAATTGTTTAAACGATTTATTATTATTTATCACAATATTATCTTAGAATGATGCTAGAAAGTTGTAGTTGTTTCTATAATTTTTCACTTTTTATCCACTTTACAATTAGTGTTAGGTAATAATAGACGAAATTTAACAAGAATGATTGTTTGAATAAATAATAATTGTTTATAACTATATTTTTTATTACTGCTTGTTAGTTGCTGTTTTTTTCTTAAATTTTGAACTTTCTGTTCACTTTTCACATTTGCATTAGTTATTGCCTCACTCTAAGCACAAAGTGGACCATAAGTTGAAAATTTCAGGAAAAAACAGCAACTATCTAGCATAACTATAGGAGAAGATAGTTATAAACAAAAGCATTTCGTTAAAAAACATTATATTTGTTAAATTGTGTCCATTATTACCTCACACTAATTGAAAAGTGAAACAAATGTTAAATACTTCATCAAGAACGACACCTTTCTAGCATTATTCAAAGTAATATTATTAAAAATAATAATAAATTGTCTAAACAAATATTTTTGTTAACTTGAAATAATTATTACCTCACTCTGATCGAGAAGTTGAACATAAGTTAAAAATTCGGAAAAACCGCCACTTCCGAACTCCATTCTGAGTGAAAATTCATAAAAACTATAATTAATTGTTTAATTAATGTATATAGTCATCTAATTAATAATAGAAAGTAGTATTTTATGCATTATAAATAATTAGAGCCCAAAACTCGCGAAACAAATTTTTAACTATTTCTCGAAAACTAAGGGAGATCCTATTTTTACATTTACCGGGCTTTAAGAGCACATTTTAAAGTATATTAAAAAATTTGTTTCAAGAAAATCAAAAGCGAATTTTTTTCAAAAATTAAGTTTAAATATTTGTTTCTAAAAAATAAAAAAATTTATTAAATATCTGTTTTCAATCTTAATGTGTTTAAAATCACCAGAGTAATGAAGGTTTAAAACAAAAGAAACACAACTCAAATGTTTGAATTTGAAATGTTTAATTTGGAACTTGTCTGCGTCCAAATGAAAACGAACCAGACTGTCGTAATTATTTTAGGAATTATAAGCGTTTTTGTGAGTCAATGTGAAAATTGTCAATTTTTTGTTTTGATGGGAAATCATACTTCAATTTATGTTCTATCTGGTGACATTATACTTACGTCCCAGAAATGGCTGAAAGAGGATAAATTTTAAGTTGGAAGAAAAAATACAATACGTGTAACGTTAGATTGGCCCTTATTTTTCATTTTTCGAATTTCTCTGCTCTCACCCCCTAGTTTTGTTTGAATGCAAAAAAATCTCCAAATTTGAGCAAAATCGGTTAATATTTAGGGGTGGCGCGAAGACCGTAAAGTTTCCCATTGATTTAACATGGGAAAAAGTCAGCTTTTTGTAAATCTAATATTTAAACGCGATAATATGTTACAAGTAATTCCGTGTTTATTTTATTGTTCAGAATTCGTCAGAGAATAAGAATCAATTATAAATTTTGAGGTTGAATAATTTTAAGCCACTCTTATGGGTCCCCAAAGAAAATCCCATAAGTCACAAATTTGAATTTTACGTAATATTGCGGTTTATTGACCCTTTTTAAAATAAAAAAATCAATAATCGGTAATTTAAGAATACCTAGTAATTTGTTGATTAATATTCAATTGTTTAAACAATATTAATGTATTTAAATATTTGTTTTTTTTCAGTCAACTCGCGAAATGAACATATTTTGTAGACTTTATGATTTATTTAATCAATGATAACAATAGAATAATTTGTTTAAATAATTTTATAATTATTTAAATAATACGTATTTGTTCAAGTATATATTTTACCTAAAAACAAAGCAGGAGAAACAGGTTATCCCACTAAATTTTCGACAAATTTTAATATTTTTAAGTACTAATTTGTTTACTGCAAATACTCGTAGATGTTTGAACAAGTTAAAATCTTTTAAGCAATTTTAATTTGTTTAAAAATTTAAGAGTAATCTTAAAAAGCAAAGTAGAACATAAAAATATTTCAATCTTTCGAAAAATAGCGAAAATAAACTATGCAGACAAAAAAATTGTTTAAACAATTTAATTTTTTTTAAACATCTGCGAGTATTCATAATACCCAAATTAGTACTTAAAAATATGAAAATTTGTCAAAAATTTAGTGAGATAAAATGTTTCTCCTGCTTTTTTTTAGGTAAAATATATACTTGGACAAATACGTATTATTTAAATAATTGTAACATTATTTGAACAATTTCTTTCATTTTTATCATTTATTAAATAACTCATGAACTCTAGACAATACCTTCATTTCGCGAGTTAACTGGAAAAAAACAAATATTTAAACGAATTAAAATTGTTTAAACAATTGAATATTTGTTAAAAAATGACTCGGTATTCTTAAATTACGGATTATTGATTATTTTTTTTTAACTTTCAAAAAGCGGCAATAAACCGCAATATTACGTAAAATTCAAATTTGTCACTTATGGGGTTGTCCTTGGGGACTCACGAGAGTGGCTTAAAATTATTCAACCTCAAAATTTATGATTGATTCTTATTCTCTGACGAATTCTGAACAATATACTGAAACTCGGAATTATGTGTAATACATTATCGCGTCTAAATATTAGATTTACCAAAAGCTGACTTTTTCCCATGCATCAATGGGAAACTTAATACTACAATTATGTTGTACAATCAAATGAATATTTATTTTCAATTAATTTGATAGAGACGTCATGATTACTAATTTCATATATTTTACATGAATATTGCTTTCAGCAAAAGAATGTTTCGATTTTCCCAGCAGTTTTGTTTCAACTTTAAATACGTTGCACCGCATGCAAGCAAACATTTCCAAAATAATGGTGATAAATTAATTTCTGATGTTAGATATTGTCGATTACTGGTCAAATAATTTTCTCCTTTCTTCAGAAAACTATTTGATGAGTGATCGGCAATATTTAACACCAGAAATTCATTAATTACCCTGGTCGACAATATAACATCAATACTCCAAAATATAATGGTGATAAGTTGGTGCGATTCTCTAGAAATTTACCTTTAAATTATTCTCATGAACATTTAAAAGTATTTATTACATTCAATTTTAATTAAATTTTCAGAAAACTTTGAAATGTTCACTGTTTCCGCAATCTCTTCTTTAAAAATTTGACAAAATGACTTAATCATGGCTCATTTTTTTGAAAATACCGATAGCTTCAACCTATTAACGAGAAAAAAATGTGAATAAAATAAGAAAAATATAATTAACATTAAAAGTACTTGAGAAATCGTCGATAAACAGGCGGTGCAAAACTCGTGATTGGTAATTGGCAATTGGTGGATTGGTAAACCGGTCAGGGGAAACAAATGTGGTTGTGAAAAAACCGAGAAAACCCCCGGAATTTCCAATTGCCTGATCACTACATCCTGATGTATTACAGTTTTATTTTGTATGGCTAATGTCTAATTACTTGGATTACAATCAGTATTTAGTCACAATTACCAATTTTATTATTTTTATCATATTTAAATAAATATGTTTATTATATACAATTTAATAGGGAAAACGTTTGAAAAAATGTATTTGCTTCATCAATGCACCAAAATTGCGAAGAACAATAACGTTATAAGTTTTCAATATCAAGAGTGTAATGAGTAAAATTTTCAGAAGAATTCTGTGACAAGTCAATTGCAATCTCTATTGCAATATGCTCCATTTTAAAGTCTTATTCTGTATATGTGCTTCATATAATTTGAGCAATTTTTGCTATAATTACTCTATTTAAATATAACTGTAACTACGGGACGCTGAATAAGTGCAACGTATATAGTTGATCTCGCAGATGTCGTAGAATTTGAACATTATAATTACTTATCACTCTCAATATACAAATATACAATATACAAATGATCTGTCTGTATAAATGTGATATTAATTGCTTATTCTCCCAGGTGGAAAGATTATATATGGTTTATACATAGTGGGAATATCATGTATAATTCTTGTCACTATATATACTCTTTCCGTTTGGGCTCGGTGATATAATGTACCTCGATTTGAACAAATTTGATAAGTTTGCTTAAACCATTTTAATTGTTAAATCAACTAATAAAAATTTCTCGAAAGTGTTTACAATATAAGGCCATTGACCCAGCTATTGTGGCATATATTCGAAAATATTAAATTAAAATAAAATTACGAACTTCCCGCTGGTATAGCTATAAATTTTTTCCCAACAACAAACATGCACATAATTAGCGTTCGTGCTTAAATTGATAAAGTTAAAGTATAAGATAAAAAAATAACATTTCTTACGAGGAAATTGTGAACTGTTATAAATGGTTGCACAATTGATTACAAATTTCCCACCGTCCTTAGTTAAACAACCTTGGTATTCGAAATACGAACGATATCAGTCATTATGCTGCTATGTATTAAGAATAAGCTTTAACGTCAAATACTTATTTTAATAAATATCAATTTTTTTCCTCGAGATCTATTGAAACAACCGTCTACCAATTATTACTAGCATGTATATGCGCATTTTAAATGCTCAATTTTCAGAAGTACTTTTCTCATTTGTATGTGATATATCAAATTATATATATATATATATATATATACATACATACATGCATACATATATATTTGTATAATAATATATATTTAAGTTAAAAAAATTAATAAATTTATATATAAAGCAAATATTTAATCATTCATCTAAAGTAAAGTTTAAAGATTAATTCTCATTTTGAATTCGAAAAGTTCAGCGACGTTGCAATGTTTTGATAACTTACTTCACTCGATATGTTTTGAACGTTCCACAATATCAAGACTTCTGTCAATGTGAAGTTTACTTTTAGTGCATATGTTAATTAGCGTGCTAAACCTGACTTACCATCATATTACATCTAAACCTCACGAAATAAGTACAAGAATTGCGTTTTTCGATTTCTATTGCATCGCCCGTCTTCGAATTCCTTTGCTGTCTGTTGCCAATGACTCCATTTTTTTTAGTTTCTTGTATGGGAATCGCATTATCAGCGATTATAATAAAAAGGATTCGACCTCTGTTTTTGTATCCTATACGTTAGAAGAGTTTTAGTTATTTGCGTGTATCCTAAACAGTCTATTATGGAAGTTCATTGAAATCCTAAATATCCCTGTTTCAAAAAGGGTCCTTTGTTGCTTCAAAAAAAGAAAAGAAATAAATACTTTAATCAAACATTGTTTCAATAAAATATATCCGGTGACTAAATGCGATTACTCAATTTATCTTCTGAAAAGTATATAAATACCCTTTATTCACGTGTCATTTAATCATACAGGAAGTATGAAAGCAACATGATTATAATCACTTACTGACGAAGTTACTGGTTTTACATTTACTCAGTGCCCAAACCTGTAATTGGAAACAAGAGGTAAAAGACAAAAAGTTAATTAGCAACAAAGTGCGAATAGATTGTGAGTATAACGTATCGATTAAAAAATCATTGTAGTATTTGAAATACCTAATTCACATTGTAAAGTAGCAATGGAATACGTGCATCCTTTAAACTTTATGTAATGAAAAAAGAACAACATCTGCTTGTATTTGTTACAGTTTGGACGTAACTTACTCTGCAGGTGGTGAATTATAAGTGTCTTTCACATGATCTATTCATTCAATTCAATTTCGCATTACCTCTAATTATCGGTCACAAAAAAAAAACGTGTTCAATCGGTTAGTAATCGAGTGAGGTGTATCACCATTTGTGAATCCCGACCGTCGATAACACTCTGGTCTAGGAACGCATTTTCCAATAGATAAACGAGTTCTTGATGTTTGCAATCTTTGGTTAGGCAGCTTTTTCTTTCGGTTTCTTGTAATGATTACGAAATGAGTTGACCACAAAGCAAATTTGAGCGTAGTCAACTTCGAAAAAGAACAATCTTTCAAGTACAAGCGCACAGAAAAAGAAGATTTGATTAAGAAAATCGGTCTTTTTTAGTCAAAGAGGTATTTGTTAAAGCCAAAAAATAGGCCTGGTTGACATTTGAGTCAAAAAACGGGCATAAAGTAAGATATAACAAAAACAATCTGTTATAAAAAATAGATTTTTTATGTGAATTTATGTACTTTATGAAGCTATAGAAGAAATGTCCCAAAAGGACTTGGACCAATTCAGGGTCTGGATCGAAAAACTTCAGGTAAAAGAATTGTCCGAACGTCTCGGTGGACGGAAATTTTAAAATTAACAAAAAATTAATTCAAAACAAATATAGGCCTGTAGGTAATAACGAGACAGAACTTTTTTCTATCTTCTATTTTTCGATCGGATAATTATTTTCAATAATGAGCCTAATAAAGTAAAAAAATTATGTCCCCAAATTCAGATAGTTTTTAAGAAATAAATCGTCGTAAGTTGGGCAAATATTATTGAAAATGTTTCAAACTTGATATACGAACAAAATATACCCTAACGATGCTTACAAAACAAAGAAAAAGTTGAAAATCGCCCATTGTATATTAATATTTAATTGAAAATTGAGACAGATCGGTAACCCCGTTTTTACAGTTTCGCCGACAAAAAATATCGAGGGAACTTTAGAGTTGATCCAACTTCCTGTGAGGCATTTGTTCCTACTTAAATAATTCTATTATTATTTCTAACGCAAATATAGCATATAAACTCAGGAGAAACGGTCTCTAGGATGCCAATAATTTAACGAATAACAATAGTTAAACTTTCACTGCATAGATGTAATTTTTTTAAAATTATTTTTCAACAAATGCTTTGATAATTTGTAATTTAGGTAGAATCCACTTTTATCATATTAAAGGCCTGATTTGAAATAGATTCGGTTTAATCAATTTTTATTTAATTATAAATAAAGTTTCACAATAACTTACCTCATTTTTGGCTAATTTCTTTTCGAGTGCTTTCCATTTTTTTTTGTTTCTCGTTCTTTTCTACCACTTTGTAAAAACTTTTCCTTACAAATTTTTGCTATTTAAAACCTGAATTGAATTGAAAACTATTTTCACATATTAAATTTAAAAATTACAAATAAAATATTAAGCGTAATGTTTCTGCCTATAATTTCTGAAAGTTTGTTGAGATGTGCACTCTTGTCCAACAAAATTGTAACTAGTTAAATTTTTATTCTTCCCTATGTAACAAGCATTTGGTCTGCTTTGTTTACAAACAAGCAGTTCGTTATGCAGAAAGAACCAAAACATTCACGTACGCAAGACACTTGAAATGTTGCTTCCTAATATGAACATAACTGAAATAATTATAGATGCAAAACATAGTTTGTCAATACGATATTTCTTGGGGAGGTGAAGGGGGTCGTTTAAGCAGATAATCATTGAAAAATCATTGAAAATATTGAGTTCTGGAAAACCAAACGGTTAGCCTGCTGCCTGATGGTGCTCAGTACTCATGGAGCTATCGTTGGCGGCGCCTCATGCTTTATTATGAAATGCATATTTCCGCCCATTTTCAATGAATCAATCTGAAAATTTCCACAAATTTTCCTTCAATAGTAAGGAACAAATTTCTCATTGAAGTTGTATGAACTCTAAAGTTCCCTTGATACTTTTTGTCGGCGAAACTGAAAGAACAGGGTTACCGATCTGTCTCAATTTGCAATTAAATATTAATAAACAATGGGCTATTTTCAACATTTTCTTTGTTTTATAAACATCGCTAGGGTATATTTTGTTCGTATATCAAGTTTCAAACAGTTTCAATAATATTTGCCCAACTTACGACGATTTATTTCTTAAAAACTAATTGAATTTTGGGACACATTTTTTTTATTTTATTAGGCTTATTATTAAAAATAATTATCCGATCAAAAAATAGAAGATCGAAAAAAGTTCTGTCTCGTCATTATATACAAGCCTATATTTTTCAAAAATTAATTTTTTGACTTTACATTTCCGTCCACCCAGACATTTGGACAATATTTTACCCGATCTCAAGCGCTGGGCGAGTTTCTGGATCCAGGCTATCAATTATGACTATTTTTTGGACGATTTCCTTCAGAGTTCTATTGCAAAAGAAAGACAAATTCATTACCAAATTAGAATTTACATTTATCTCAATAATAGCAAGATCCGCTCATTAACTTGCAAACTCTATTGTTGGTCAGTGATTATTTCAATATAATATTTATTATTAATTTTTATATCTCGTCCACTTTGAGCATATTAGACTACTATAGAATGTAATCATTTACAACCATTTTTCGCTCAAATTATTGGTTTACAATAACTCTCGTTTGAAAAAAACAACTCTTTTTGTCACAGCATTATTTATAGTAGCGTTTACCAAACAATACAGTTCACTATTAAACTATTTCTTAATATATATATATGTGTGTGTGTGTGTGTGTTTGTAAATTAGTTAAAAAAATTCGTATTGTACTTTTTTTCAACTTATGGGAGTAAACATCTATCATTCTGGGAGTTGAAAATAATTGCGGAGATCACCAGACGCGTGTTTCAAATTGCACCTTACCGACAGATCTGTCCTTGTCTGAGAACGTTCTAGAAAATGTTGGTGAAAGGATTAGTGTTAACCTTACTAGGCTACCAATAATATTCCAAAGCACAGGGACGCCCTGATTGAGCGGATAAACAAATTGCAGATCAGGTCTCGTGGTCGCGTTCGAAGTTTCTAGATTATTGGTTCCCAGATCGGCGTTCTAATCGATTGCCACTTGCCTCAGTAATGAAATTACTTTTCACGAACCTTGCTAAAATCATTTCGCAAACTTACGAAATAATTTATTAAAAATCTGGAATGGGACTTTCGGATTTGTTATGCCTTTCAAATATAAACATTTAGTTCTCAAACTACTGAAAATGGAGTGTTCTTCCTAGTAGTATTACATCAAATGTGATATTATATTAAACAAAATAAAAACCACAATAATTTTTATGTTATTTTCGCAATTATATACTCTTCTCACTTATTTGAAAAACCGTATCCTGACAATAATTTTGCCTAATTCCAGATGACGCAAATTGTTCAGAAAATCTACGATGCCTACAGAGACCTTATGGACAACAAAAGTGACCCAAGGGTCAATGATTGGTTCCTGATGAGCAGTCCCTTCCCAACCTTGATAATATGTCTTTCCTACGCTTATTTTGTCAAACGAATGGGACCCAAACTTATGGAAAATAGAAAGCCGTTTGAGTTAAGGAAGACCATGATCTACTACAACCTCTTCCAAGTGATATTCTCGTCGTGGCTCTTTTATGAGGTAATTATAGGATAATTAGGAAAAGCCATGATCTACTGCACTGTACTTTTGTAACTAGGCCCATAGATAGAGAATCCGCGTCCTTGTTTCTGATATTTTTATAACTTGTCATTTTGAATATTATAGTCATTAGTCTCTGGCTGGGGAGGACAATATTCCTTCAGGTGTCAGCCTGTTGATTACTCGCGGAGCCCCTTGGCTATGAGGATGGCAAGCGGATGTTGGTGGTACTATTTTTCCAAGTTCACTGAATTCATGGATACGATTTTCTTTGTCATGAGAAAAAAGTACGACCACATCTCCACACTTCATGTTATTCATCATGGATGCATGCCGATGTCTGTGTGGTTTGGTGTCAAATTCACTCCAGGTGGGTTGATTTTTATTACACAATAGACATATTGCACATTTATTTGATTAACTTAAGATTTTGTATAAAGGCCTACCCATTTTGTAATTCAATTGAAGGAACTAGATTTTACCATTATTTTTTACAATGCAAACTTTATTTAGGTGCACAGTACTGTTCGGAAATATCAATATGAGATAACTTGTTTTCTTTATTTGCACACGAAAGTAGTTTATAATGTATTATCAGAGCGCCTACTTTTCAGGAGTTTATGGAATTCTCTTATCTTTAAAAATATTAAATTGTGTAAATTATACATATAAGAATATTTGATTAAAGTACCGGAAAACCTAATATTTACAAAAATTATTAATTGCTTCTGGAATAGTTAACAATATGTAATTATCTTCAGCTCATTTGGTAAATTTTCGTATAATTTCCACAATTTTAAAATTAACTAAACACTTTTCGTTACTTTAGGTGGCCACAGTACCTTCTTCGGACTCTTGAACACCTTCGTCCACATCATAATGTACAGCTACTATTTACTAGCAGCATTAGGGCCCAAGGTTCAACCCTACCTCTGGTGGAAGAAGTACCTGACTGTTCTGCAAATGATCCAATTTGTCCTCGTGATTGTCCACGCCTTCCAACTCCTCTTTATTGACTGCAACTATCCCAAAGCCTTTGTCTGGTGGATTGGAATGCACGCAGTAATGTTCTACTTCCTCTTCAGAAACTTCTATCAAGAAACCTACAAGAAAAAGGCAAAAATTGCTGCGAAAAAGAAGGAGGATTACATAAAAGCAAATTTAAACGGCGACGTCAAGAAGAATGGAATTTATAAAAATGATTACAAAATGGCAACTGGTTACATCTCCGACAGTGGGATGAGAAATCGAGTGTTCATTGACAAACGGGAATGAGCAGTGCTTTATTCTTATCGGCATGATTTGAAAGACTCGTTCAACGTACAGGGTACTCAATTTAAGGACATCTTTGTTCATTCGGCTGAGCCACTGTCTTTGGACCGAAGTGAAGTCCAGAGCAGAATCATTGTGATCGATAGATCGAGTTTAGACTGACTCGTCTCTAAGAATCTTGGATCTTCGAGAGTACTCCAGTTCTTCGAGCGAAAAGATGACCAGCTGAAGTTGCAGAAGAGGAGATGGAACTGACAGAGACTTAACTTAAAATGTGGGTCCAGTAGTGGCCATGGAAGCTCGCATATGTAACGAACTCCTTGACTAACCATGGTTGAGCTAATTGCAACAGATGTTGATCTGTGTAGAAAGGGGTGGGATCAAATGAGGAACTGGAAACTGGATAGTTTGTACTTAAGTGATGTAGATTATAGTACTTCACAACGAAATGTTTCTCAGGTCAATAATGAATCATCATGCTCATGAACAAACCTGTTTATTGAAACCCTTCAGCAAGAAGGTTATCGACAGTTTCTTCAATAATTTGCCAAAGCTTTTTAACGGAATCTCTATGAACATTTCTGGCTTCAGTTTGATCCCATTCCATCGTATCTGAAGACAGAGTACAAAGAGAGGATGAAAGTTTGCCAAAACCAATTGCATTGGTACTTCATTAGCTCATTTTTTAAGAGGATGCATTCGAACGACGAATCATTTGTGGTTTACGATTGTTTCAAAATTTTAGTCTTTGCTTGAATCAGATATGTATTGTGACATAATAGGTAGTTTCATTTTATCTTTAAAAGTCTAACCTTTTGAAGGGACATCATTCTTGAACACATATAATTCTTGAAAAGCAATTCCTAAATTTGATTCCAAATTATTATACATATACGAGCTATCAAACTGCTCTCTTTCGTTAAGTAGTATATTACTTCCTTTCGTTTTTTTTCTTCATATTTGCTGCTTTTGCTTAATGCCCAAAAATTTAGACTTTGATGTAGAAATTGATCTCTATGCTAATTTTGTAACTTCTTTTTTCATACTGTAGTTATCCATAGTCCATAGATATAATAATTTGATATAAACCCTAAATTTAGCTCTTATGTCGTTTAAATTTCTGCTGGTTGAGCCAGATATTAATTTTATAGAAGCCATTAGTCCAAGTGCCTTCTCGGGTAAAGAATCTGTAAATAGTAACAATTTATTTATCAGAGAAAACAAAACAAAGAGAACCAAAAGCTGTACATAAGTAGAGTAGTTTTCTTTGGCAAAGAAATTAAACAATGGAGACCGGAATCCTCTTGCTAGTTTTAGAGTGACCAATTTGTATATTTGGTTGGTAAAAGTCATTCACATCCATGTATATTTATTACTGTTACATAATAAAGCCATATTCTTTGCATTAAGAAAGTATTGCTCTGTATATTTAAATTTCCACGTACCATAAGTAGTATGCATATCATCAAATTTTATTAGTGTTTTAGTGTTTGTATTTATTTCCAGAAAGTCCCTAGAGCTAATTAGACCTTAAGAAATAGGGTATACATAAAGAAATATATTAAATAATATAAAATGATTTTTTGTTATTGAAGAGTGCAAACCCTGATATTGACTGCAACTTGTTGGTCAAATAAATGGGTGCAAGTCTTGTGAAGGTAAACCAGTTATATTAGTCACGGCAGTTTTTTTTATTCTTTACCATTCACATTTTTGCTTTTCAGACGTCATACGATTTGTGTTGACTACTTGTATACTTCCTTATAGAAAACAAAGGCTTTTTTAAATTTTATTTGGTGCATTCTGCAAAGTAGTCAAATAAAATTGAAGGCTAAACACTTTGTCTGAATTTTAAGCGCGTTCCATGAATTTCATTATTCTTGTGCAGTCGTATGTTTTGATACGTTAACTAGTAAACAAAGAATTTAATTAAAGAAGAAATATATTTTGCTATTCGTTTAACCTTATCAAGTATTTGGATACTTTTTTATATGAATAATATTATAAAAACAGTATGTATTAAAACTTATTGAATATGATATATGTATTAAGTTTCTGTTACAAAATTTGAATTTTGAGAATAATGAGAAATTTGAAAAGATTAGCCTAAATATAAGTTAAATATAACTTCATTATGTATTCATTTCAATTTTTCTTCATCAAACCACTTTTTCGATATGGAGGGATGAATTGCCCCCAGTGTACTTTTGAAGATGGAACTGCGAAAAACCGCTTTAAAAAAGAACGCATTCAGAATTGGCGAGCTTCATTCTTCAAATACAAAATTTATCCACTTTCGGTCACTACAGAGCATAGATTAAGGTATGATTTCCAATTAAAAACTCATCATTGATATTTTTTACCCTTTTTCACAAAAATTTGAATATCTCTTATATACTATGATCGACAAAGTGGACACTTATCTTCCAGAACGTCATAATATATTCGAAACAATCAGCATTGGCTAAATATGAATAAAACGTAATTTTCCGTCACGCCATGTGCACATTTTATACTTAAAAGAAATCGGGGAACAAAGTTGGAAGAACACAGAAGTAACCGGTAGCTGCCTGTTTGACCATCCACATACCTTCTAGATGTCTGGGAAACCGACTGTCGATAAAATCCTTGAATTACAATTTATGCCTAAAGAATACGACACCTGTCCAACTCAACATTCATTTAAATGCTGCGCGTATTTTAAAATTTAAAACAGTATTTTTGAGGGTGTACTCCCATGGATACATATTACAAGAATAACGGATTTTGGGAGTAGGGTTTTCGACCAATCAGATGATAGCGGGGCATTTGCTGAAAAGTGTTCCGAAAGTAATAAGTTCGAGCCGCGCAGTGTCGATAATTTGTTCAAAGAAACTAAATGTGCGGTATTATGAAAATATTTTAAAGCTGTAATGGGTAAGCTAACCAACAAAAAGAAACTTGCAACTTTCGCAAAAGTATATAAAAATAAAATAATTTCGTGAATGGTTCAAAAGAAATATATAAGTCCTGAATTTATTGAGCAATATTTTCCAGAAAAATGGTTAAGAAATTGGTTTTCTTTCCTTGACATGCAGGTTATAATCTACGTGATCATCCTGTAGTAATTGTTATTATCTTTTCAAATGAAAAAACAATGTTTAGAAACTGTTCGCTCCTAATGTCAATAATTATTCATTTTGAACTGATATAATAACTAATCCGACATAATAAATATTTTTCTCTAATTTATTATTTAATTATCAAGTTTTCTTTTTTGTTACATGCTTTCAGGAATAAGAACTTCACTAAGGACGAGGAGAAGAACCGTGTTCATCTAGTTGAGAAATAATAATTGTTCATTAAGATGGACCTAGGGTATGTGGTCAGCTTATAAGTTGCTTCTGATCATAAGAAAGTTAACGTATGAGAATAAAATTTTCGAAATAGACTTCGTATATTACTGATTAGCATCTTAATTAGATACTTGATCCAACTTATGTTAAATCACACTTTTGTTTTAACTGGGGTAAAACAATTTTTCGCACATTTTTTATTCGCATGTGAAAATTTATGTTATAAATAGTTGATTAATGTTTCATCTGTATGAAGATTAAAGAACTGAATAGTAATTATTCTAAATTGTGATACGGAATTTTTTATTGGGATTGAAAAAGTGTAATACGGAATTTATATATTGTGATACGGAACATTAAAAACTTTTCACCTGATTCAGCAGAAGAATTCCAAGGTAAATTGTTATTCAGCATCTTCTGTGAAATTCGCTCTATCGAATGATTTGTATACACTCCTTTGCAAAGATTTGTTTGAATTTTAAAATTAATTCGGCAGATATAATTTTGTTTGGCTGTGTCCACTCGTCCTGAAAAAATGCATTTGTGACCAAAAATCTGAAAGTTATTCTGACCGTTGAGGGCATGTGACGAGTGGGTCACGTGACCGGCTTCCTACCTTACTGAAACTTTTTTTATTTGTAAACTTATTTTCACACGAATAGCCACATCGAGTTGAAAATTTGGCATAATAAATAAGAAGCACTAAGAAGTGCAGCTCTGGTCCTAAATTTTTATAATTATGAAAAAAGTTTTTTAATCATTTTTTTTTTCTTTTTCCATAATTATAAAAATTTAGGACCAGAGCCGCTTTTTTAGTGCTTTTTATTTATTATGCCAAATTTTCAACTCGATGTGACTACTCGTGTGAAAATAAGTTTACAAATAAAAAAAGTGTGGGTAAGGTAGGAAGCCGGTCACGTGACTCACTCGTCATATGGCCTTAATTAAACTATAATTATTCCGAACCTTAATAATATTCAGATAGTAAATCCGACCCTAAATGATTTTTCAATTTCATGACTCTACGGTCGAACGTATTTATAAGGTCTGATTTACGCAGTCAAATTTAGAGTGGGATATTTTTAATGCGGAATTTCACTGGACTATATAGCTATAAATAATTTCATTTCAATAAAAACCAACTTGTAGAATTGTAGACAGTCTTTTAAGATTTATAAAGTTAGGTGAGAGCCTAATAAATACCACATCTTGCAGACTAATAGTTAAAATTTTTTTGAAAAGGAAAATTCGAATCAATTCGAAAAATTCGAAACACAGCTGATTTCCCTCATCAGATCTTAAAATAGTTTAAAAAAAGATTCCGTGCAATTTTATTTATGTGTGAGTTCCATGTCTTTTAGAAAAATATATAAACTTTTTAGGTAGTGCTGTAGAAATATTTGTATTTTGTATTTATGAAATGAAACTATTGTTTAATCTGCGGTAAAAAGAAAATAATTTTTTTTGTGAAGACGGAGCAGTATTCCCCGTCTCCATCTTGGAGCAAAATGATCTATTCATCATAATATCGGATATAAATCTAAACTTGTTCATAAGACTAAAGAAAAAACGCGAATTGTAAAATATATCTACTATACAAATAATGTCGCGAACTATCGTTTTCCCCAAGGAGTAAATAAGTGCCTTCTCAAGCTTTTTAAATCAGTTTGGTGAGTATGATAAGAATGCCCAATAAACTTTACCGCAAAAACAAATATCGACGTAGAAGTTATATTTTTGTTGACATTGCTTCTAAAGAATTATGTTAATGTTTAATATAAAAGCTTGGATATTTCTCATCTTATTTCTTTGAATTTATGGATATAAACCTTCCCTTCTTTTTTCTTCTTCTTGTAATCCTTTTCCTAATAAATAGCACAAGGAAAAATTTTCTAATCCGATAATTTGTAATCTGCATATTTCGAAACCGGTCTATCCCATGATGCATATTAGCGAAGTGCAGAGTAGAAGCCAGCCAATACGAATGCATTTTCTTCTATACATTGTTTTTTGCTTTTCCTTAAAACGGTGCGTTATTGGCAGCCTCCTGAATGTCCAAATCTGTAAACTGTAAAATGTACGGTCATGGGACAGCTAGGTAATAAAGTATGTTGATTAGCAGATTAGCAGAATTCAGAATATTCAAGACATTTCAGAAATGCAGAATATTCTATAAGAATTCAGGGAATTCAAGAAATTCAGAGAAGTTACATATTTGAGGACAGTCAGAAAATTTCACGGATGTTCGAACATTTGGGCAATTCGAAAAATGCAAAGATTTTTAGCAATTCAGAACATTCAAAGAATTCAAGAAGTTCAGAATATGCAAGGATTCAAGGAAATTCCGAAAAATTAAAGATTTACGAAAATTCAACGAATTCAGAGATTTTCACTTCAGAGAATTCAAGGAATTTATGGAATTCCAAATATTCAGGGAATTCAAATTTTAAAGGAATTCAGAGTATTCAGCATATCCAATGAAACCAGGAAATTTAGGATATTTAAGAAAAAATCAAGGATTTTAGGGAATTTAGAGATTTTCAAGTACATACAAGCGATATGATGAGTTCAGGATCACCCTGTATATATCTAACTCTTGAAATGAATATTCCGATTAGTTGTAGATATAAAAAGAGAACCAAAAGTTTTCTGTCTAAATTAATAAAATCTTAATAATTTAATTGAATTAATGCACACTCAATACCATTTTAACGTAAAATAAATAAATTCAAATTACGTAAATGTAGGATTAATATTTTTATGGAATGCTAATATTTTTATATTTTATTCTAATTCTTTTGCATGCAATATTGATAAAGCTCTATTTTTGTCAATATATATATAGCAGTCTCCGTTGCACACTCGAGGCCTGACATTGTTCTCCAAGACTTCGAGAAACGAACTATATTCGTGATCGAATCTCCATTTGACTTGTGTAAAAATAACGCACTATTTCACTGGAGTCGCACTGACTCAAGAAGTAGACTAAATACAACTACCCATTGCGAATTTTCCCAAAGCCCTGACTGTACATGAACATAATTACACCAAGACAGAAAGCGTACAGAAAGCGTACAGAAAGCTGACAGTATTTCTGCCTGCACCTTTAGAGACGGAAGTTTATCCTCGCCTGTGATCACAAGCCTCTGCGCTGAGTAACCTCAACGAAGGCTCCAGAAGTAAGATTTGCTAAATGGTTGCTGAAGCTGAAAGAGTACTCTTATGTGGACAAGTGCAAGTCCGGCATGGTTAATAAGTGGGTAGACCTTATCATCAAAACCTGTTAACAAGGCAGATGAATGGGACTTGAGTGAAAGCCACTCCGAAGACACAACGACATCAGATGAATACGTGTGCGAGACGCTCGATGCGTTTCCTTTGCATATTGCTTCTTCATTTTTAAATGCGTATCCAAAAAGTTATTCTGGAAGGGCCGCTAAGAAGTAGTAAAGAAGAAAATCATGCAAAACCGGAGGCCGAAGGGGGGCAGATGAAGCACCAAAATTGCTGAGAGACAAAGCCCGAGATGAGACAAAAGACGACAAATAAATCCTCAAAAATTCAACCGACGTTTGAACCTAGCCCTGAAGGGAGCATGATTGCAAAAAGACGTAACTACTTTCCGGCATTTTGGTGCAAAAAGGGGCGATTTCGAAATATCCTCGCCGTAGACACCGACGAAAAATATAGCCCAATCAAAAAAACGACACAAGACGATCTTTGATATTCTTTTTCCAAATTTGAACAGTCTCTAGCGGAACACCGATCTTATGACTGGGACAAAGAAGGGCTTGAAGAACCATCATTGATCGATAATTCTGAGGATTCGGACAAATCCGCAACTTTAAACGATGCAGAAGGAAGAATCAACCGCATATTGAGGGAGATAAGCAAGATTACTCAGCTAATGGACACGGACCCGAGATAGGGCGTGGAATGCACGAGGCAGACAACAAGTCGCAACCAGGATCATCTAGAACCCGTAAATTAAGATTTTCTATCCACTGTCCAACGTACCGCCCAAAGGCACGCTTAACGCCCTATCACTCATCCAGTGATATGCGAATCCCTGCTTCGGAGGATAGGTCTAACATTGGTGGAAAGTGTCAGCAAGAGAAGGTGTGAGACGGCGAACCAGGCGATTGCAGTCCCCACTCTCACAAGGCAGACGCCTTCAAATGTAGGAGCAAATACAAATCGCAATTCGGAAAGACACGGTCTGCGAATGCGATTAACGATGCCTCACATACATGTCGTCGATTGTCGGGATGGTAGTCAAAATTCTGATATCCCCATATCAAAGTTGATCATAGCTGTTTGGATTATCGGCCTGGAGGGATAAGAAGCGCTCGACTCAGAAATGGTCAAGCCCTAGCCACACCACGCGAGCGACTTCAGATGTATACCGTTATCCATGACACCCGACATATCGAAGTTCTCTACGAAAAAGAGTTCAAACTAAGCTAGATCAACTTGTTAGTGGTTCTGGAAAGAGGATCAAGTTCAATATTTCCAAATAGCACGTTATGGAGATATGTGCGATAGCCTGACGATGAATGTCTTCACCGACAAGGTTGTAACGTTTTCGCAAACGCGGAGATAAAAATCACGTTTTTTAATGGCAAAATTGAAATTCCCCCAGTGGAAGTTCGGATAAAATAATCACCAAGTTTCATAATGGCCCAATCGCTTACAATATATAGGTTCGCGGAGCGACGAACTTCACGCCCTTCGAGCTCGTCTTTGACCGATAGGCAAGAACACCATCTTCATCCCCACTCTTCACTACCGCCGGAGAAGGTAGAAACTTACGGAAACTATCTCAGGGAATTAATTACATGATTAATAGATGTACGGAATCTCAAAGCAGAACCTTCGGATGCTAATGCAGATGACCTTGCATACCTACAAATGGAGGTGAGAAAAAATAAATTTGATCCTTATCATTATGGCCTTTATAAAATTGCGGGCTGAAAAGAGACACACAACGTAATTCTTGAGGCCAAGAAGGGGTTTAGGTTCACTAAACATGTCGACGAGGACAAACTGGCCCATTTGTGATTTGGAGAACACTTGTCGGTTTCATAGGAAGGATTTCTGGTCTATCCACAAGGATATCACCAAGCCTCTACTCACGGGTCCAGCCTGCGAGCAAGCTAGGGTAATATAGTTCCAAGTTTTAAAGCTTTTTCCAAATTCACAGTTTTGTTAGAAGTGACGCCTCTTCAAGGTATCTGGCACACAACATCAAGTAGGAAAAAGTGCTTCACCTTGGGCCGGGTCCTGCCTTGGGCCACTTTGATTTTTTTTAAACGAGATGAAAATCATTTTGTTCTGCCTTATGCACATTTCTTTACTAACAGTGGTAGTCTGTTGAATCCAAATTTTCTCGAGAAAAAAAAATTTTCTTGCTATTTTTCTCACAAAGTTACTTTTTCGATTATAAAAGTACATTTTTTCAACAAGAACAAAATTAGAGTAAGTTGAAGTGTCATCTGAGTGAAGGTTTTACGAAGAACAAAAAAAAATCCTTGTTTATAATACACCTGTGAACTGGCAGCGTTACTAGGTAATGCCAAGTTTCGCTGACCTGGACTCATTGCATTAATTTCAGCTTATTTTTTTAGCAAAATTTAAAGAAATATTCTCGTACATAGTCAAGTGGTTATTCATTGGGGCTGTTATTTTTATGTGTTTCAGTTCGAGCCATACGATGTTTAAAACAAATTTTTAACTTAACATAGACCAAGGCGGGACACCTTTCACTAATTATTCCAGTAGCAGCCATACTTAGATTGTAAGTTATGTTTTAGAATCCTATGAGGCTAAGATTATCGTTACAACTTATATTTAATTAATAATAATGAATCAGCTACGTCAGCTTGTATACAATTCATTTTAATTTGTATAGAGTATCCATAAAGTATAAATTTTACTTCAAAATAAGATTTTGTCCCAGCACCGTATTAGAAGCAAAGAAATAAGTTAATTTGCGAATTTATATTATAACAAAATTTTCTTGAATACATTCTGCAAAAATTTGGAGGCTTCCTAATGATTTATATGTTCAGCACCAATCAATTTTTATGATAAATTTTTAAACGTGGAATATCCTTTTAAAATAGGTCTACCATCAAGATTTGCAATTAGAGATGCTTTAATTAGAAAAGTTTACAATTGGAAGTAATGCGAAATCAATAGTACTCTTAACAATAGTACTTGTGGCAAACTCTGCACCTTAGGGAAGGATCTACCTTACCGACCATCTTAGTAGCTTAGCGCGGACACGAACCATTATCGTCTGTCGGTAAAAAGCTAGATGCTGGTTTACTTTTATTTCGCTCGGAACGGCGCTAGTGTTAATGAAGTTATATACCCTTAATGTCAACCAATTCACTAAATTTTTTAAACGATTGAATATTCGACGCAAAAGTATTAATTTTTTTACCAAAAAGGACGATTATTTTACAAAATACATGCATTTTTAGCCACATAGTTGAGGACATTTTTAACTAAAATAGATCAAGCTTATGTTGAAGGAGATGAATTTTCAGACTAAAATGATTACATTGAAACAGGAAGGTTAAATTTTCAAAAAAGAAAGATTATGCAGTCAATAAAGAAGTTGAACTTCCAACCAAATAGTATATTTTTCAACTAAACTAGATGAATTCTCAAAAAAAATGATGAATCTGACATTTCAACAAAAAACGATTTTATTTTTAAACAATGTTCTATCAAAATAAATAAGATTTTTAACAAAAATGATTAATTTTTAACAAGAGAGCCTCATTTTCAACCATAAACGTTTTTTTGGCAAACCAAGAGGAATAGTTCAACAAAATGGTTGAATATTTAATAAATAGATTGATTTCGCAAAAAATAACAATTTTTCAGCAATGTAATCAAATTTTTATTGAAAAAATTAATGTTTAACTAAAATAATTAATCAACTACTATTTGAATTTTCAACATTTTTGTAGTTCAATTAAAATTTTTTTAAAGTATTAGGTTAGAAAACTGAAATTTTCTTTTAGAAAATATAGTCGAATTTTCAACCCAGAAAAATTTATCCGACAATCGAGAGAAAAAATTTCATCCGAATAGATCAATTTTCAACATAATCGGTCAATTTTCAAGCCAAATAATAATCATATTTTCAAATAAAATAATAAAAGTCCTAAGCAAAAATATAGTAGATTTTTCAACAAAAAACAATGAACTTGGAACTAGGAAGAGCTGGATTTTCTTATTTTATTCGGAAAATCCAGTTACTTTTAGTTGCAAATTCATCTGTTCGGTTGAAAATTGGACTCTTTTGTTGAAAATCCATATTTTTACTTGTAATGTTAGGAATATAAAAAAAATGAATTTTCGACAAAGGTTTGGTTTCCAAAATTGTGCTTCAAATGTAAATAATGAAATAAAAATATACAGACATGGTGTTCACTCTTGAACTTCAAAAATAAAATTTGGATATAAAAATAAAATAATCTGATACATTGATGTGACATAGATATCCAGAAAACCTGTTGAGTGGAATCTTACGAAAAATTCGAATCATATTCAAATAGTCGAATCGTACATATATAATTAGGAAAAAAGCATGTGTTAAACTATACTGCAAAAAACAAAATATCAAATATGATAACGAAGCTTGCAATAACATAATAATGATAATAATACGGTGATTAAAAATAAAAGCCTGATGCGTAAAATATCCCTCCCTCCCCCACGCATTTATTTTTATTCACATTATTATTTGTATTATTTGTATTATATTCATATTGTGTATTATATTTTTGTATGATTCGTACATATTTCAATATTAACTTTGATATAATTAATTAATTAATTTTACAATCAAATCTTGTTCCTTAAAAACTTTACAAAAATTTTTCTCAACTTTTGAATATTTTTGAAGTTTTATCAAGTAATTTTTTATTCTTTCAATCATTTCAAATTTTGAATTATGCAAATTTTGTTTAAAAACTTGTATATGTATATCTTTTAAAATGATTATAATTTTCCCCAAAAATTCGGGAAAAATTTTTGAATACTAAAAAAAATGTCTTCAAATATTCCTGATTTATTTCGAAAACTTTAGAATTCTTTCGAAATTTTCGTTGACAATTAATTTTTTCAATGAAAAATGATTTGTAGTTATCCCAGGAATCTTAGAAAAAATATTCATTCTCTTGAAATCTTTCGAATTTCCAAAAATGCTTCTAAATTTTTTGTTTTCCGTGTGATTTTTAATCAAAAACGGGTTCAGTTCAACGAAAAAGAAGTCAACACAATATTTGTATC
>JAABKJ010007545.1:86634898-86730929 GCA_011634705.1 Andricus grossulariae | reverse complement strand
TTTTTTGTTTTCCGTGTGATTTTTAATCAAAAACGGGTTCAGTTCAACGAAAAAGAAGTCAACACAATATTTGTATCTTCGAGTGAACACCAAAAGAATAATTTTCATCAGCAGAGGTAATTTAAAAAAAAAAACATGGTTTTCATACTACAAAAGACGATTATTCCACAAAATACATACATGCCGAAGATTATGGTTGAATGCGCAACTGAAATAAGTTAATTTTCAACCGCTCTGTTTGATTTTTATCCAAAAATGATGAAATTTTTTGCAAAACATGTACATCATTAAACCAAAAGGACGAACTTTAAACAACAACAAAAATATTTGAATTTTCAATTAGGAAAAGTTCTTTAATCAGTAAAAAAATCGAACCCAAAATTTTTCATTTTGAAACCGAAAAGACGAACTTTCGTTAAAAAAATTGACTCTTCAAGCAAAGAGGATGATTCATCAACAAGATTGTTTCATTCACAAAAAAAAAAGAATTTTTAAATCATAATATCGTGGTTCAAAGTATTGCAATTAATATTGTAATTAACAGAAAAAAAAAAATTATATCATTATATTTACCCATAGAAGCAACAATCATCAAAAAGGTGAAGAAAAAAATTGCCACAAGGGCCCCCATATCATCCAAATGGACTAAACAGATTTTTTTTTAATATTATTTTCGTGAAGATAGTATTCTCATAAGGACAATTCCAAAAGATATTTGAGCGTACGTCTAATCGCTTTCTCATTGCCGTAATTTAAAATTGATTTATAAGAGAGCCTTGTACGCCTTGCAGTCATTAACATAACGATAAATTTACATTGCGTATGTTTAGTTTAGATAGGAAACTAAAATGATTTTTTATAAATTTGTTACATTCATTTTTTACAGTATTATTTTCCTTTTTATTATCATTTACCAATATTTTGTTATATAATTTATTTTGTAGTTAATTTAGTTAGTTTAATGTTACTTTAAAAAATATTCTTGTAATACAACCCTAACAAAATTAATTTTGATTTGAAACTTCTTCAAATTTTATTGTTAAGAAATATTGCAAATACACTTTAGGAAGCGAATGGGGCACATAGGAAATAAAAGAATGAAGTACCACTTGAATTAAGTTTTTTGTACGCATTTAGGCTAACAAATAGAAAATTGTTATTCTTTTTCTTAAAAGAACATTATTCTCCATCTTATATTGGACGAAGTAGCTTATCAGATCTTATTAGTCTGATAAGCTATCAGCCAGACTGTATACAAATTTTCAATTCTTCACCTCAAATTGTTTCAACCAAAGCCAAATGTTCAGTTTTTACCATGTTCAACAGTTTAGTAAATCTGAAAATTTATTTCGACGAATGACACTCTTCTGTTTCTTAACTTCACTTATTTACAACATAGCTCAATGTTACGTGTGAACAATTGTCTTGAGTTTATTAAGCCTGGAAAACTATTTCGATGAATAAAAGTGGAGAAAAAATTTCTATTTTGTCGACCAAAACAGATTCATTTCCAATCAAACCAAACAATTGAAAATGTAACCAGTTATGAAGAAAATCGCACGATTTTCCACCAAAGAAGTCAATTTCCAACTATAATGATGAATCTTCAAACGAAAAAGTAAATTTTTTACAAAGTAGTTAAACTTTTAACCAAGTTGGTACATTTTTAACCAAAAAATATGATGTTGCAACGAAACCTGTGAAATTGGATAGAGAAATTTTGTTTCGAGTTCTGACATCCTTTTGGATAATTCTAGAGTTATCGATAATTTCGAGAAACAATTCTGGCGTTTAAGTGAACCAAAATCAATATATAAAGAATGCAGATGCCAGAGTCTGCGAAGAACATAATTACTTTGTGGGAGTGTAAACCACCTGCACCCTACCTTTACAATCATAGCGCAACATAAGAGTTTTATACCTCAAGAATCTCAAAAGGTCTACGACTACCCTTGCAATTTACTTAACAAAACTAAAATTGGGAGAAAGCGACGACAGACTTTTTGCTATGTACGGAATTCCTGCTAGTGCCGTCGATGACATACTGGGAAGAGTCAGGAGTATACTCTCAAATGATTTTGTAACAGATATCTTGGTTTCAATCATTTAACAAGACAGCAAGTAACAGAACACAACACAACAGTAACACAAATACTTCATTCTTCATATAATGACAAGCTGATCATGATACTAGACGGTACTTACTTATATATACAAAGATGTTCGAATTATCAGTTTCAGCGTCAAATATATAGCGTTCAGAAGAAAACGAACTGTACTTTTTTGGATTTTTGAAGCTGCAAAAAAAAGATTGCAATCACTCTGTTACCTTTTAACATCAATTTTAACATAGAATAAAAATTTCAACAATTCATATATTCATCTTGCAGTTTTTATTAAGTTTTTTTGCATGTTACGGAAGGGATACTATGTGGATACTATAAGGATACGCCGAAGCGTATCTGCTCCATTCACCCGGTTCGCTAGGGCAGTACAACAAGCTAATCATTCCAGGCTTGTTATAAAGTGACGATTTTAAAAAACGTTTGAAAATAAATCGCTCCCGCAAATGACTGAAGTCTTCAGAAGCGCTGCAGCTATTATTAATGTATTTTATGATCGCGTGAAGTCAGACAAGAATGACGCAGAAGCTATTGCTATTAGAATGTTATCACGTATGAATGCTCTGAACATTATAAAGGTTTTAATGATGCAGGTTTCACCTGCAAATTACTATGTGCTGTTTGTACTTAATTATTAATTTGTAAACAGCTCCTCCTCTCTTGGAGGAAATCTCCGCAAAAAACGGTGTTCGATCCAGGGCCCACTGATTCGATTTAAAAAAAAATATTTCATTCATTTATTTTTGTATTTCTTTAAACATGTTTTACTATTTCTTTTGTTCTTGTCATACACACTCTCATGGGCTTTTCATAAGGAGAAAGAGTGAGAGTCATTCTTACTAATTCTTTTGGGTTTTTGTTTTCTTTTTGCTTTCGCCATTCACCGAGTTTTCAGGACAAGAGAGGGGTGGAGGAAGGAGCGAATTCACTTGGAGCACGAACGACCATCAAGGATCAGTGTTATGGACTACGAGGACGCAAGGCGGGTTTAAGTCGCACAGGGACAGGCGCAACCGTGGGTTGTACGCCGAGGGTGGAATGTGGATGTGACTCTCGCATTCCAAATCCTGTGCCTGGGACAATTCAAATCTCACCGCCGAGGATTCGTCGCAGCACCACCATCACCATCTTTTGAGCGTAAACGTCCCGAAATCTCCCTCCATCTGCCATGACACTGCGCTGGCGCAGAAGACGCATCTCGTCTCCCCACGCAGGAGGGTAGAAATTGGGCGGTTTGCGTGCCGTCGAGTGAAGCGGACTCCTTTTCTTTAACGTTCGAGCCTCGTGTGAGGAAGTTGGAATCGTTTGTTTCGCTACTTGCGTTTTCAAGTTGTCGCCACAAAATGGTTTGATTATAGTTTATTTTATTAAACCGATGAGAAGTACGGATTCGCGCTGTTCAGGATTCTCTGGTGAAGGTGGACGGCATTATTAAATTTATTTTGTTGTTGTCAGTTGTTGAATTTATATTTATTCTCTCAATGGCGTCATTAGGCCTCTGCTCGGTGTCTAGCTTTGAAATCTTATAAACTTTATTTTAGAGTGTCAGCCAGACGTGGACGAATTTCTTTCGCTATATATTTTGTTTTTTGTGTGTCAATTGTTGACTCTTGCTCTCTCACCGATTCGAGTCATGAGAATGCTAGTTTTCATTCTATAAACTTCTGCCTGATTTGATTCTACCCTTGTTTTGAGAGGTTTTTTTTTCCATGCATCTCAATAAATTTACATATTATTTGCTGTTCGATGTTTAACTTAGCGTTATTATCTGTTGAGGCGACCCCTCAGATTTGTCTTTTATAGTTAAGTCTTTCAGGTACTCCGACCACTCTCCGGAAATGCTGTGCTATGTCGGTACTTTTATTCACTTTGCTGTTGTGTCTTCAACTTCCTTTCACGGCAGCAAAATGTCTTTTGCTTGGCGCCATACAAAATTAAATTAAAACTCCCGGGGAGAGTAATTTAAAGCCTTTTTATTTTGAAATATATTTTTACTAAAATGAAGAAGTAAGAATCTTCATTTTAAGGTGTCAGCAAACTCAAATTCGGTTGAGCAGTCTGAGAAAGGATTTCGAACGCTCTAAAGCTATGTCCTATGAAATTATTCCAGAGTTTCCTCATCTTACAGAATCAAACCTGCAAATGATCGGCCTATATTCCTACCGACTCTCGCAAGCTCAGTCTTACTATGCCGAACATGTGAATGAAGGTGGAAAGTATTTCTTCGACGTTTAAAAAAACCCTGACTCTCCACCCCGTGACTATATCGGTACTCAAGCCACCAGATTGTTGTTAGTGAGAGAAAAGATTCGTTCCCGTCATTCGTCTGCTAAAAAATACTTCCTATATATTCTTGTCGATCGCGAAAAGTCTGAATATGAGTCCATTATTGGTCATTTCTGTCACTGTGAACACGAGAGTAGAACAGTAGGCTGATGTGTCCATACAATAACTCCTATGGTATCTTGGGTATGGAAGGTTTAAAGGAAGAATTAATTTTCCAGCAGCCGACTTGAATAATATTTGTGTTGCTAAAGAACTGTTGAATGACGAGCAACCAGCATCATCTAAAGTTTAGACGTCAAGGCACATGTAAGCCGAATGTTTATAGAAGGCTAAATGCTACAGGGTCAACGCTATTATATTTATCAGCAAACAAAAATCCAACATTTGATACTTATCGGGAGGGGGGGGGCCATGATCCCTTTTCGGCACCCAGCTTTGATTTTAATTTTCTAACGACAAAAAAATCAAAATTAAAAAAAGAATTGCTATAATCGTTTTAAAGCACATGAAAAGAGCTTTCCAAATCACTATAATGAATGTCCAATCAGATAATCCTAAAAGAAGTTACACTTACGTAAAACTGAAAAAGCACCTGAAAAAGTGAAAAATTCAGGCCACTGTATATTGACTGACGATTGATAAATGGACCTATGGTTTTGTGAATTCATATGGTACCACTCGGACTATATTTCAGCCATGTTTCAACTCGAAAAAAGGGAACAGTATGAAGGCCAAATTCTTTAAATTTTGGTCAATTAAAAAATTTGATCTACTGAACACGATCTATCATTTGGCACCAGTCTCATTAATAGGGACAATGAGCCAATTTCCGATTCCCCCCTTTATGTGGAGTTCTAAACAGAATAATCACAGTTCTGAAGTTCTTGACGCTTTTTCAAAACATTTATGGCGAATTTCACCACAAAAACATTTCTAAAAAAAAAATGGTCATCCTCCAGTTTTCAGAAATTTGATTTTTTTCTCTCAATCACTCACATTCGAAAGAATTCTGGAGTTCTACACAAACCCAGTTGAAGAAATAATGAAATAAGTGAAATTTTTTTAATTCTATAATTTTAACAATATTTTCATAAAAAATTGCCGGTGTTCTTTTCAGAGTTCCGCTCTATCTTTCGAAAGAGAGCTAGAAAAAAATGTCAGTTTGTTTTTTGAACACGATTTTATTCTTAAGATTTCCTAATTATGTAGAGGCTATTCGTAAGTTACTGAAGGTGATCGCTCTACCGAGAAACCGGAAAATAACCGGGAACTTTTTGCGAATGGGAAAATCAAGAAATGGCAGTGAATTTTTATTTTCTGCTAGTAATTTTTGAAATAACTGATATTTATAAGAGGATTCCAAATACTTTCAAAACTGAAAAATTTAAAGATTTGAAAATTGAACTTTTTCAATTCGAAAGACCCAGTAGTTGAACAAATTTAAATGTCCAATTAAAACTTGTTTAACTAACCCCAATTGTTAATTTATGTCTAATTAATAGATTCGTAATTAAATGCTTTTACTTGATCTTAAATCCCATTTAATTTTTCTTTATTCTAAAATATCAAATTTTTACCAAATTAATATGAAACGAATAATTAAAACTTTTTTTAATATTCAGCAATATTTGTCTTTTCATCAAAAATTAGCAATTCTAAATCATATATTTAGAAATAAGCAGTTTGAAACTGATTTTTTTTAATAGAAAGCCTTCAATAGCTGAAATTTGAGAGGGCTAAATTTCAACTAAAATTTAAATTAATTTAAAAAAAGTCGACTGACCAGTATTTATGTGTGGAAAAAATGTTTATTTTATGGCTGCTGATTTTAAAAGAAAGCCGTTGCTGCAAGTGAAGGAATTTCAGTACGAATAGCCAGACTTCTTTCTATAGGTTTAGTTGTCTGTAACTTTCATTTAAATCTAGGATTTCAACCTTACAGAAATTAGAAGCAAAGATAAGAATTCATAACCTAATATGAGATGCTAATTTATTTTTCAGATGTTCACAATTTGAAAATCGTTTACTTGATGATAAATTTAAATTTGAAGCTTTTTCGGGTTTCAATCGTGTGCAAAACTACGAAACTTGCCGTCGTTTCGTAGTTTTGCACACGACTGAAACCCGAAAAAGCTTGATATTTTTTATTTAAATATATCTTAATGAATCACCGTGAAAGTATTAATTCTGTAATCGTTAACATGTTTAATTTCACATGCTTTCATATTAAAATCATAAAATAACTAACATTTTTGACATAAACCTACTGTGGTAGTTTTTCCAGTAATCGCGAAACTTAGTTTTAATTCGCATATATTATCAAGAAGTATGTTAAAATTGAAATGTAATACTCAATCCAATTCATTTTCAGCATTTTATATCACTCAGTCAAATAAAAATAAATTGGAATTGAAGAAAAGCAAGAAAATTGACAAATTTATCAGGAATGAGAGCAAAAAATTATAAAAATTCGGAGGGAGTAAAGTAAAAAGGTTAGAACAGAAATTCAGATGATGGGAACAAAATTAAACAGAAGAAATTTGAAAAAAAAACAAGAAATCAAATCCTAATCAGCCAAATGAAAACAAGGGAAGCAAAGGAATCAACTTGATGAATTTTAAGGATAACATAGCATATAGAACTGTTTTCAAAGTAAATAATTTTGAATAAGCAAATAAATTTAGAAGAAGTAAGTAATTTAAGGAAAAATAAACAGATCATTGTTATAGCCGATTGGGGATCAACGGATCATTTTATAAATATGAGCTTGATTTGGAATGATTTTAAAAGATGTTTCGGAGAGATAATAAAGAGCACAAATAGAAATAAATGGTCCGAAAATTAAAATAGACGGAAAGGGTGATTTTTTTCATTCTAATATTTGACAAGAAGTGATAACTAAGTTAACAAATGCGATTGTTGCTAGTAAAACAGCAGAAAATTTTAATATTGATCAGACGTTTTGCAGATACTTGTTTAAGTATATATTTAGTTGAAGGAAAGCACATTTTTTCCGATAAATGCTTAGCCAAGTTACGAGTATCTTTAGATGGATTTAATGAAAGACTGTTTGGATAGTTACATGAATATATAGAAAAAATGACATATATATAGCATTAAGTTTAGATTATGAAAATCAAAAATCGTAAAGCACGATTCATAAATTATTTATATAAAGAACAATCCAAACATTGGCGGAAATATGATAGACCACAAAAGGATTAGAAGATGATTTACATTTAGAAGTAAATGTGTCTACGTTTAAGCCGGTGTATAGAGTTTGTTTCAATTGAGAGAAAGAAAATTATGATGCGGAATAGATTTAGTCAAAGAAGGAATTTAATTTTCACTGATCATTTCTAAATAGAAAAATTTTAGAGTTAGACAAACTAGAGGAAATTGACACAATTAGAAATATGTGTACACCTTCGCTTTGGTCACACCTCACTGAATTATCTAAGTTTACAAAAATTAGATGAAAGACTTAAAAATGTAAAATCCGATCATTTCATTTCAGAAAGTAAAGAATACATAATGGCGAAAATGGGTCAATTCAAGTTTAAAGGTGAAAAGAAGTAGAGGCACAAGGCCACTTCAAAGCACTCACACAGATATTATGGGGACAATGAAACCTGTATCACACCCAGAGCAGAAATGAATAATAATTACAAACATAGATGATTATTAGACATGAGCTAGAGCATATTCCATAAAAAGTTAAAATGAAGCAGATATATATTTAAAATTTTTTTTATGTTCCGCTATAAACTTACTAGGTAAAGACGAAAAAGAGTGCTATATTGCATCAGATCTTACCAAGGAAGTAAGAAGGTTTAACAGAATGTTTAATTAAAAAATTAGAGCTTTGACATTTGATTCGGGTTTACCCAGGAGCATGTTGCTAAAAAAAAATGGCCAATCAGAAAAAGTGAGAAGATTTGGTTGCATAGCATTTGCTATAGTTCCAGAAACGATTAAATTCGTCTCAGTCGGGTATAATGTGACAGGATACATTTTGTGGCGTCCCAAGTGCAGGGAAGTTTCTAGAGTCTAGACATGTAAGATTTAATGAAAAAGCAATCTATAAAGATAATTAAAAAAAACATAATTGAATCAATAAAAGTAATAATTTGAGACAAATTAGAAGAAATATAAAACAAAGAAAAGATAGACAAAGGAAATTGGATGAAAAAATTTAAATGTGAACAAAAAATTTTGAATCTGAACAAAAAAATAAAAATAAAAAAAAAGGATGTAGGTCGCCAAAGCGAAAACCAAAATTAGATAAACAAAGTAAGATAGAAAGAAAAAAAGCGAATATTATCAGCAAAAACAGTAAATTCAGAAAAAGGAAAGATGTCTGTGCTTAAAAGGATACAGTTTAGAGATCATGTAGAAGAGGGCTCATCAAACAATGCATTAGAAGAAGATGATTTAGAACACGCAATGCTTACTGGAATAAACAAAGACCTTGTTAATTAAAAAAAAGCTATGTCAACTAAGAATAAATTAGAATGGTATGGAAACTAGTAAAGAAAACTCAAATTATCAGTGCTGTAAGTAGAGAAGACATAGTAGATTCAAAGTGGGTATTTAGAAAGAAAATGTGAGATTTTCAAGTACAATATAAAGTTAGATTGGTAATTAGAAGACTTAAAAATAGGAAAAATTATGAACTAAAAGAAACTCATGCTTGAGTGTCAAGATTAACCGTAGTCATATCAATATTAGTTATCATAAATGGGTGTAAATTATAAGCTAGACAAATGGATTTAAAAACAGCATATTCAAAATAGCATTAAAAAGGAAGAAATATATATGGAGATACTTGGAAGGTTTGAAGTGTAGCGAAGAAACGGGTGTGATTAATGTTCGTAGACTAGAGGAAGGAATTTATGAATTGAAAATTAGTGGTAAGAAAGGAAATAAGCTATTTTCAGCAGAAGTATAGAAGTTAGGAATAGAGAATGTCTCACATGAACTATGTTTGTTGACATAGAGGAAAGAAGAAAGAAAAAAGATAGCAGTATTAGTTTATATATAGATTATATACAAAGAGCTTCTAATGGTACACAAAAATTAGAGGAAATAAAAGAAAGATTAGCTTAAGTCTTTGATATCAAAGGTCTTGGTGAACCAATACATTTTCTAAGAAGGAAAATCCAGAAGATTAAATAAAATAGAGTAATGAAAAAACAACATACAGATTATTCGATAAAAATGATAGAGACTTTAAGATGTTTTTGTAAAATGAGTTTGGAAAGATGTGAAATAACTTTCCGGGTAGTCGCTGAAGCTGTAACTAATCTTCGAATGTGAGGAAAGGACGTCAGAAATAAACTATGAAGGTTTAGGCTTACCGTCCAGCCAAGAGTCAGGCTTAGGTTAAGTATAAATAAGTAATCTTATCCTTGCAATTGTTTATTGAGTAACCCCAGACCTTCCAGGGCAAACTCGAATAGGTAGACTTGCTAATTTTGTATCTGAATACACGCGGTTTGTACGGAGACCGAACGACGAACTGACAGTTAGTGGGGCGCAAACACATTTCCACAGCGCACAACACATGGCACAGAAGGTTCTCGACCAATCACAGGGCTCCATTTCAATCGCTGTGATTTTCGCACAGCATGGCGCAGAAGGCGTCGAAAAATTCGGAACGTTGAACTTTCATGCAATCTGCAGCCGTCTTGTGTAATCTGCAGTCGCTTGTAGCAGACGATGTTCAGTTTTCCAACCTCAAATTTCAGCGCGTCGCGTCGTTTGTTTTGAAAGTGTCGCTCGTCTACGAAAATGGAAGTCCAAAACATATAAATTTAGTAATAATTTCCTAATTTATATGCGCAAAGTGAGTTCAAACTTTGTTCTCAAAAAGTAAATGAAGCACCGTTACATGAGCGTTTTATAATGTTTTTCGATAGCTCAAACTATTTTACAATTAAGTGTAATAGTATAATAATTTTTGAAATTTCTCCACGTAAATGCGTCAAATTTTTAGGTTGGATTTGAATCAAACATCGTTAAATAAACTTAAAACAATGCTCCTAGATAAACTTAAAATAATACTGTTTCATAAGCAAAGATAGACAAAGAAGTTATTTAACATAAAATCACTATGAATATAAGATTATTGGCGCATTTATACCGCTGTCCTTCCGACCGATGCTGTCAGAAAGTCCATAAGGGTAAAAGACATATTGGGCGAAAAATTTGACAAAAAGTACTCTATCTCTTTTACTCTGATGACTTTTGTGCCTGCACCGGTCAACCGGGCAGAGGTATAAATGGACCATAACTGTCAACGAAAAAACACATTGTTCACAATTCTCACGTCAACCTTTCACATTTTGAGGTTACAAGAAGCTGGTCGGCGCCGCCTGACGCTAGCCCGATAAAACCTGGTGCATAGGAAGTAGCTATGTATCGATAAAGGGGGGAATTTATTTTGCTTCCGGAACGTGGCATCCTACACGGGCAGAGCCACATGCATAACTGCCATGTTTCGGCGGGTATGTACATTCCCCCAATCCTCCTTAACGATTTGGCTTACACAGCGCGCAACTAACGGTAGGTCCTCCTAATCTATACGTCCATGCTCATTACAGTTATGTATAGGCACAGTGATGCTAATAGACCGCGACTTTTTCAACTGCGCAAGCGTTGCGTTGGAAGGGGAATGCCACGTTATTGGCCGTAATATGCGCGCTTATTTTAAATGCTTCAAATTCATTTTTATTTTCAAGTCGAGAAATTATAATAAGTTATGTTAATATGGTTCATGCATGTTACTGCAATAATTATAAAATCCATGATATAACAGTATTTTACTATTACTATGAAAAATGTAATGTACTTAATATCCGATTAAAATATCAAAGTTTGTCTGAACATAGTAAATCAAATTTTTAAATTGGGGGAAAATCTTGTTTGACTAACGGCACCTCTTGTAGGCACCTCCTGTAGGTTTTTTTAATGTTCTCAGTTAATTAGCAGCTATGAGTCGATAGTTTTAAAGAACAGTATTTCTAAAACTGCAACTAAAGATAAAACCAACGAGTTTTCATTTGCACACGATTTTCAGCAATTTCGTTAACTTTTGAGTTATTTTATTTTGAGGCTGACAGTACTAATTTTCAGCTCAGTAGTTTTTAAAACAACATTTCTAGATCTGCAACTGAAGAGAATAACAACGAGTTTTAATTTTTATGTGATTTTCAATAATTTTGTTAATCTTGTTATTTTATTTTACGACTGGCCGTACTAATTTTCAGGTCAATAGTTTTAAGAACAACATTTCCAGAACTGCAGCCAAAGAGGAATCCTAAATACCTAATTGTTTATGTTATACATGCAATATTAATTAATTCTCAAATTTAATTTAAGAACAAAAGTAGAAATTTTTCCGTTCATATTAATAGCGTATATGCATATATTTTATGTAGTTTTTAGGTCCAAAAATGTATATCCCGTACATTATACACACCGTTAAATAAGATTTTTATTAAATTTAAAAATTTGATTTGCTATTTTTAGACCAACTTTGATATTTTAATCGGATATTAAGTACATTAAATTTTCCATATTAATAATAATAAAATACTTCCTGAAATACTGTGGAGGTCTTGATTTGTTCTGAGTAAATTAATTAGAAAAATATTCGAACATTATCATAAAACTCAGTGAAAACCATTAAATTAATTCCGTGAAACCTGTCAAAGAGTCCTAAAAATTCAATGATTTTCACAAGACGAAAAAAAAGCTTTGAAACTTCCGTCAAACCATTAAAATCAATCAAGAATTCCCTCTAATCCAAAAAGAATAACAACTTGATTTCAAAATAAAATAATTACATGTAAATACATTGGTTGGGCGCGGAACGCACGTAAGAGACTCCAGTTAATTTTAAGCTAGATCTTTTGAGTAAACATTAGCTTATGGTTAGTTTTTTAAGTAAAACTTAGCTTGCAGTTATTTTTTAAAATGAACATTTGTTTATACTTATTTTTTCAAGTAAACATTATTTTATTTTGAGATTTTTAGTCAACATTAGTTTTTTTGCTTATGATTAAATATATTAAGATAATTTTCACTTTTATTTATCGGCGCATGCGCTAAATATTGTCACTTTTTTGCGTTGATACTAGCTTGAAGGATGTTATAGCGGTGAGAATTTATTGTTCAAGAGGGGAATCCCCTACTAAAATATTGCGCATGCGTAGAGTTGTAGTGGAGAATAGCAGGGTCGGGATTTCTGCCTATAATAAGCCCATCTCCAGAGCGACTTCTTCATTCAGTATCTTCAGTTACTTGTGTAAAGACGTAACATCTCTGAAGAAATGGACTTGCAAGAGATCAATGCCATTTGTCGTATGGAGGCAACATACCAACAAGGCCACTGTCCGACCTGACTCGAAAGAAGAAGTATGCAGTGACGAGGATCCAGAAGGTACAAACAAAGTATGGAACGAGGATCTTTATCGATCTGGAAGGTACTTTCAATACGTTCCTACCTGCGATGATTGTGAAAGTTCTAGAAGATCCTGAAACTCTGGAAACAATGCACGAAGCTGCTGCTGCTGAGAAGCTACAATTGAAATACTTGGGTAGACAATACAAAAATGTCCAATTGGAAAATCTTGAATAAAGTGTAAAAATTATAAAAATAAATAAATCAAATTTTAATAAATCAAAAATTAATGATTTCTGGAAAAAGATCTTTCTGCTTCGCTCCAGTTGAATTCGAACACCACGTCTTCCGATTGCAGGTCGGGTGCTTTAACCACTGAGCTACTAGAGAGATCGAAGGCATATGCTTGTTCCAGTAATGTGATGTGTTCAGAAGACAAATTAAATTACATGAAATCTGTATTATTATCGAAGTTGGTAACGATCGATCATATGTAGATACTTTCAAAACCATGAAGCTGGTAATCTACAATATCGATCTAAGATAACTCCTTAAATAACACAAATTCCTAACGTCATTTCGGACTGGATGGACATTGAAAATTTATAAATTAAAAATTTCTAGAATAACAATAATTCAATTAATAATAATTTCTAGTGGTTAAAGTACACGACAGGTAATCGGAAGACGTGGTGTTCAAATCCTACCAGAGCAAAGGAGAAAGATCTCTTTCTGGACATTTTTAATTTACAAATTTTCAACTTCGATGTAGTCCGAAATAACGTTAAGAATTTCTGGTATATAAAAGGATATCTTTGATCGATATTGTAGATTACCAGCTTCATAGTTTTTGAAAGTATCTACATATGATCGATGTTACCAACTCCAATGATAATACAGATTGCATCTAATTTAATTTGATTTCTAAACACAACTCCCTGCGATGAACAGCGTTTATCTAAAAAAAGCATCTGTCTTCGATCTCTTTAGTAGCTAAGTGGTTAACGCACGCAACCGGCAATCGGAAGACGTGGTTTTCAAATCCCACCGGAGCGAAGGAGAAAGATCTTTTTCTAGAAATTAATGACGTTAAAAATTTTTGTTATTTGAGAGTTATCTTGGATCGATATTGTAGATTACCAGTTTCACAGTTTTAGAAAGTATCTACATAGGATCTGTCGTTACCAACTCCCATGATAATACAGATTCCATCTAATCAAATTTCAGTGTTGAACCATTGTTCTTCATATTTTTCAATTAGTTTTAAGTTACTATATAAGAATTTTCTTCGTTTTTTTTTTGTTAATTTAGAACGATTTGTTAATGCCAAAAACATATTTTAAGTAGTTCAGTATTGGAAATGAATAAAGTTTTGCTATTGATCGTATCAGATTAATCTTCATGCAGATTATAGGTTATGCCGGCGCTCAACCTATAACAGCTTTCAGTTGTAGGGAATTAATTGTACTTGTAGTCAAATGGTTTATTCGCAAAATATTATATCATTAAAAGATGTATCTAAATTCTTATCTTTCTATACTTTAGATCACTGAGATGTTAAGATAAGAAGCTACATAGTTATTTCTTAGTTCATAAGAATTATAAAAATGACTATGGAATCTCAGCGTGGTACTTGTAGAAATAGAGGGGATCCCACATCTTTTTGTGTATAAGGTAGAAGCCTGACACTTGCAGTGGAATACCCGTGAACGTTGAGGGAATCCCAGCGAGCATTAGAGGGGCACAGCGTTTTTTCGGTAACGTACTGAGCATCAATTCATGGCTGATATATGCATTACCAAATGTTGATAAATCAACATTATTGTTGGATGAAAGTACTGAGTGACGTCATCAGATATTCACACTCGATTGATAAGGTAGGCTCCTGATATAGCGACTGAGGCTCGATCTATAGCTGCGAATGTGCACTACTAACGGCCCTTGTTTTACTGACCTATGGTAAAATGATAATATAAAAAGTTAACGACCTCCCTGTTTTACCGGCTGATGGTAAAGTAGATCCCCACTTCGCCGACCGAAAGTAAAATATTATTGATATGAAAATTTCCGACCTCCGTGCCTTGCCGAATGATGGTAAAATGACTCCCTACCTCACTGACTAATAGTAAAATGATAATATAAAAATTACCGACATCCCTGTTTTGCCGATTGATGGAAAAATGACTCCCTACCTAACCGACATGTGGTAACACTATAATATAGAATTTTTCGACCTTCTGGCTTTACCGATCAACGGTAACATGAGTCCTTGCCTTACCGACTGAAGGTAAAATGATAATATAGAAGTTAATGAATTACCTGTTCTACCGTCTGATGGTAATGAACTGTTTCACTGATCGATGGTAACTTAGCATGAAACAGAACTTTTTAGTGCTAACTTAGCAGGAATCTTTTCATTACTAACCTCGCTGTTTCACCTCCCAATGGTAATAAATCTGCATTACCAAACGATGGTAAATCTACATTAACTTTTGGAGGTAAATCTGTATTACCGAACAATTGTAAATCTGCATTACCCGCCGATAGTCAATCTGCATTACCCGCCGATGGTAGTTACTTTATATAGGTAACTCAGCACCTGGACGTTTGGCCAGGCGAAAGGAAAATTGCAGAAAAGTGATATCGTAGCGCATAGCCTTGCTACTTTGATGATAAAGTAACATTATCTCAAGCTCAAAAATGACCATTGTTAAAAATGATTGATGAAAGTGATAAAAATATTCTCATACTTAATCCTAACCGAATTTCGAATAGAAGTAAAGGGGAACTTTATAAAAAACATTCAGGTTACAATTTTTTGTTTAACAATAGCTATTTAGAGTTTCATATTTTGGCATTCTCTTTAGCTAAAATTTTTTATTCAGTCCTTCCTAATTTTGTAGGGTTTATTTTATTCCTTTCATTACAAAAATGTCATCCAAGGAAAATATAAAACTTGTAACGGGGGAAAATCGGGAAATTAGAGTAAACTTTTTTTTTGACTGGGAAATAAAAAACGTTTTAAATTGATCAGCTGTAAATATGAATTGATTTGTGCTCTTGAAAACTGAACTGTGGTTCTATTATTGAAAATTGATCAGTAATTGATTTTACTAGACGATTCTGGACCTGTTTAAAATTTAAAAATTTAATTTTTTAACGTTAAAATTTGGAAGAATATAATTCGAGAGCTTTACTAGTTACACAAATGTGAACGTCCCATTGAATCTTCATAAACAATTTTTGATGTTAAAATCACTTAAAATAATTAGATTCATGAATAAACGCCTTTCTTCAATTTCAAAATCTTATTCAAGCATTGTTTCAGTATAAAATATTATATTTTAAACCCATTCAGTTTCGAATGTTTGAATTAAAAAAAAAAAGATAGTACAATTTTCAGTATTATACAATTCGAAACTGAATTGTAAAATTTTATAGTGATCAATTGAAACTTTGAATGTCCGGCATCAAACTGTCAAGTAGCGGTAATTGAGTGGTGCTAATTGTAGTGAGTTTGCAGTGGCATTTGAGGTGAGTTGATCGTACGGGTGTGTAAGAGGGTTTTGTGAGTGAGGGTTTGTGTGCTGAAAAGAATTAAAGTGAAGAACTGTGTAATATTTTGCTAGATTGTGATTATTTTTTCTAGGCTGAGAGGTTGGTTTGTTTAGGGAGAGGGGCAGGGTGGAGAGACGGGTGCAGCCAAGTAGCGGCGACAAGGAGGGATGAGAAGAAAGGAGCACTGAAGAAGGTACGGTAGCAGGATGAGGTAGCGCCGCGGTGACAGTAGCTAATCAGTAAACAAGTTACGTTTCAATGAATTCAGACGAGGAAGTATTCTACATGCCGAAAAGTGAGACCAAAAGAAGGGGAGAAAATAAGAAAACGGTAGAAAGGGATATATTAAGGATGGATAGTTTCGGTTATATCGAACCGTTTATAAATAGGACGAGGGATGGGCAGAAAGAGGAAGTAGCGAAGACAAACTAGAAGCAGGATCCACCCTGAAAACCCCGAAAATGATCAGAACACCACCAGAAAAAAGATCAAAATAGAGCTAGCGAGAGAGAGAAGGGAAAGACGAAGACAAAGAAGAGGTTGTTATATGGAAGCTCGGAGAAAATAGAGGATGATTCGACATGGGTAGAATGGAATATGAGGTATAAGTTAAGGCAAGTAGCGGAAGAGAAAAGAAGAAAGGGAAAAAGGACGTGGGTTGAGTATGGCATAATAATTATTAATATTACTAATTTGTTTGATGTTATTGTCCTTCTTTTGATTGACCTTCAGGTTTCATTGATAATAACACTGTTTCCGCTCAATGCTTATTTTCCTCAAGGTTTTCTTTCTGTTTTTGAGTTTCGGGGTACCTTTTCGTTGGAGTGGGAACTCAGCTAGTAGCGTGAAGCTTCTTTGTTAAGCAGTCTCGGACCCTTCTTATCCCTCAGTTTGCTTTCAAGCAAGGTGCAGGCTAGTGTAGCTTGTGTAGGATGACGTATTGCCTCGAGTCGCGTCGGGATCGATCGTTCGGTGAACGATCGTGGCCGTAGCTTCCAGAGGCTACATTTGTGCCAATATTCTAAAACAACCAAAACGTTTTCTTTTGTTCACAAAAGGAGAACTTGATTGGATAGGATCGGGGACTCGTATCCCGGATTAAATCGATAAAAGGTATTTGGAAGTTAATAATAACGGTGATAAATTATCTTGCTCTTTTTCTTCTACTATAACATGATCAAACATGATTCCTTCGCTGCCGGACGCCAGTTGCGTTAATTCAATAACATTTTGGTTCTTCGAGCCGGATAGTGGGTTGGCGAGGGAGCGTGAACCTATAGTAAGTTTTTCAAAATTTGATGTTCTTAGTAGATTTTTTGACGTTTTGAAAAATGCAATGAGATTAATGTCTTTCAAAAGAGTTATAATAGTAAAGATATCATACGTATATGGAATGACATTTTTTGTGAAAAAAGGAACGCCTTTCAACCTCGAGTTTAAAATAGACTGAGATTGCAATAAATTATGCTGATAAAATATCGCTTGAAAATCGTTTTAACACTGTACGTTTAAAATTTAATTTTGACGGTAATGACTTTAAAAAGTATAATAATCAATAGTTAAATTATTCGTGTATTGTGAACTTGAAATTATACAGGTTTGGATTCTTAATTAAATTTTGTAGGCTATTAAGGTTGCGAAATTTCTTGAAATTCATAGAAATATTTTTAATTTTTTGAAAATCGATGATAAGAGAGAAAATTTTGAGCAAGAGAAATTAAAACTAAAAAGAAATAACGTATTGGAAAGATACAAAGTTTATTGAGATATTTCTGAGAAATTTATTACTCTCATAATTTGTATAGTAATTTCCATAGACATCAATTTTGTTTATTGTTTCGGGAGACTAGAACAGTCTTCCTAAAGATTTATGTTCAACTTATGTTTGAAAGCATCTTTTAAATATCTTGGAACTTGAATTGATAAAAATGCTGATGGATTGTTTGCAACATTGCGAGCGCCTCGAGACAGGCTCTCAGGCATGACAAATTTACTCACTGACTGTGTGATTGTTCTCAAAATTGCAAACGTTTCGCGACAGGTTCTCGCGCATGACAACCACAATTCTGATGGATCGTTTGCAGAATTGCGAGCGCCTCGAGACAGGCTTTCAGGCATGACAAACTAACTTTCTGACTGTGTTATTGTTCTCAACATTGCAAGCGCCTCGAGGCAGGATCTCAGGCATGACAACCACGATGCTGGTGCAATGTTCGCAACATTGCGAACGCCTCGCGACAGGCTCACAGGCATGACAAACTAACTCACTGACTGTGTGATTGTTCTCAACATTGCAAACGTCTCGAGACAAGCTCTCAGATATGACAACCATACTGCTGATGGATTGTTTGCAACATTACGAGCGCCTCGAGACAGGCTCTCAGGCATGACAAACCTACTTATTGACTGTGTGATTGTTTGCAACAATGCAAACGTCTCGAGCCAAGCTCTCAGGCATGACAACCTACTTATTGATTATGTGATTGATCTCAACATTTCAAGCGTCTCCAGACAGGCTCTCAGGCACGATAACCACAATGCTGATAGATTTTTTGCAACATTGCGAGCACTTCGAGACAGGCTCTCAAGCATGAAAAAATTACTTACAGTCTGTGCTATTGTTCGCAACATTGCAAACGCCTCGAGACAGGCTCTCAGGCATGACGAATTTACTTACTGACTGTCGGATTGCTTGCAACATTGCAAACGCCTCGAGACTGGCTCTCAGGCATGACAGACATAGTGAATCTGGACTGCTTGAAACATTGCAAGCGCCATGAGACAGGCTCTCAGGCATGGCCAACTTATTTACAATGACTGATAATAAATTTGTTCCTGTTGTTTTGTTATTCATCTTTGCCCGAATCTTGATTAGAGTTTAACAAGCTAACTTCAGCTTCATTCCGAAGTCTCCACATTGGAATGGAGGTTCAAACTCTCTTTCTTGCCTTCTCATTGCTGTTGTTCTATGTTCGCAAAATGAAATCCCTGAGTGGGGTTCTATTTTGTCGTTAAGATTGGTTGCAGGTCTACAAGCGTTACACAGTTTATGAAGATTCATGGACGTATCTCATCATGAGAGTCATGGACCTTTTGAAGAGTAAATTGTCATTGGTAACATCGATCGCGCATATAAAGAACCATATTCTCACATTTCTGAAACTCAAGTGTTCCTACAACAGCGAATTCGAACACTTGAAGGCTACCGCAACGTTGTATACATCAATGAGTGAATTCACAGGCAGGTCCACCGCCTCAACCTAGAACGCCTCGCCGGGCTCGAAAATGAAGTCACGGTTCTTAACTTCATCTGTAAATTCATCTTGTGCTGCTAGTAATCCAACCCACTTCATCGGTCATTTTCAAGACTGGCATAGGCTTAATGTTCCTGGTATGCATCAAACGGCAATTCGTCTACGTTAATGCTTTAATTGTCACTAGATGGGACATTGCAGTCGTAACTGCCCTTGGAAGGTTTGTCCTTGTCTATGCTATAAACAGCATCATATCAAACTTCACGAAGATATGACTCGTACAAAGCCGTCGACTGAAGACTCGGACCCTTGAACCACTAATAAAGTTCGTTTGTATTCGGAATCCGATTATTCGGCCTCGCTTTAACAAGTTTTGCTTGCTATAGCACAAGCCGCTGTAAAGACCTCGGATGGACACCAATTTCGAACAAGCCCTTTTCGATCCTGTCTCTGAGACATGCTCTTTATCCTGCTAATTTGTTCGCATTTTGGTTTACCACAACAGGCGATCAATATTTCTATTAGCAAAAGTGAAAATAAAAAAATCGAGATTGCTCCTAGACGCGTGGCACTTCCTCTCGAATCTCGGCAACCATTGTTACTTGTCGAAGTGAATGCTCTTGTTCTTCGCAATATTGGTGTGATCGCTCCATCGAAGGAAATTATGGATGGAAATTGACATCATATCCAAAGGGCTTCCTTATAGTGGATCCAAACTTTACTGTACCCCAACCTATCGATGTGCTCTTAGGCGCTGATGTTTGTGGCTCTCCTCTTCTAGATGCAATTCGTCAAGTATCACGAAAGGCTCCCGTCGCCTTTCGATTTGTTTTCGGGTGGTTTGTGATTGTTCCGGTCTGATTCTATACACCTTCAGATGAATCGGGCCATTTCAGAACCATGATGACCTCAAGTGTCCTTAAGAGTCTGCTGAGATAAGAATAATAAAAATATTATTCTTGAAATAAGAAAAAACTTATAATTTTTTCGATTCTCGTTGCGGAAGATGAACATGATATAATATTTTGTTTGGTATTACCACGGCTCCCATCGAAGTGAGGGCGGAACAGGCGCTACTTGGATTCAACGATCAAACGAGAGGCTTTAATTTCGGAGATCCAGCGAACTCTCTCTAACGCCTTTTGGCGCTACATCCCTATAAAGGATAATCCAGATGATAATGCCACTCGAAAAATGGATCCTCGAGCTTGAGCTCATGAGTTTTTGGTGGAATAGCCCAGAATGGCCTTCACCGAGTGATATTTACTAGCCAGCGTTCCACTGTCACGATAAAGCTTCTCCGACTGACAGTCCCCAAGAAAACTGTAAGGAATTCGAGCAGCAGTACATTGCGGTTCGTCACGCACACTGAAAGCTTTCTACGATCAGAAATCTCTCTTCATTGACTCGTCTAACAAGAGTGATTGTGCGTCGTCTGCACTCTAAACTTCTTCTTGAGCCTGCTATGGAGCGTCTTAAACTCATAGATCAGCGCCTTACTCCGGCAGAAATCCATAGCGCAATGCCTTAACTCCAGGTCATGCTCTCGTCGGCAGAACATTAGAACAAATTTCCGGAGCAAGAACTTCGGATTAAGAACTGAACTATGTCACTTACTGGCATCTTATCCAAGCAATGCGTGACCAGTTTTTAAAAACGCTGATCTCAGGACTACATTCATACACTTCCGCAAAGACATAAATGGACTGTGCCGAAACGTAATCTTCAAAATGAACACGTCGTATTGATTGTCTACCCTTTTCTACTTCGATGTAGGACATAAGTTTTAGAACGGGTAACCAATCTTAGCCCCGCACCTGATGGACTTGCGCGATCTGCCACTGTTAAACCTTCTTTTGGAACTAACAATCGTCCCATCGTCAAATTTTGCTGATTACCTGTCGTGCGCTGACTATGCGGCCAATTGTGCTCTATGGCGGGCGGAACGGAATTTATTCATACATGGAAATTTATTGTACGCGTTATGAGAGGCGGACGTTAATAATTTTTGGATGTTATTCTTCTTCTTTTGATTGACATTCAGTTTTCATTGATCATAACATAGTTTCCGCGCAATGCTTATAATATAAGAAAACAGTTGAGAAGGAGATATTAAGGGTGAATGGTTTTGGTTCAATCAAACCGTTTATAAATAGGAAGAGGGATAGTGTAGAAAAAGGAAGTAGCAAAGACAAGCTAGATGTAGGGTCCATCCTGAAAACCCCGAAAATGATCAGAACACCACCGGGAAAAAGATCAAAATAGAGCAAGCGAGAAAGACAAGGGGAAAGACAAAGACAAAGAAAAGGTTGTTATATGGAAGCTCGGAGAGAATAGAGGATGATTTGACATGGGTAGAAAGGAGTATGCAGTATAAGTTAAGGCAAATAGCGGAAGAGAAAAGAAGTGAGAGAAAAAGAACGTGGGGAAAGTATGGCAGAAGACAGTTAAAAGGAGTATAGGGGGATTGAGACGAAGGAAGAAAAGAGATAGTAAGAAATAAGGTGATGGGAAACTAGGATGGTAGAAAACTGGAGATCGAAAATAAGAAATAGTAAGAAGCTAAGAAAGACGAGAAACGAAGGTAAGGAAGAGTGGAGAATATGTAACCGGAATATAGCAGGATTATAGAGAACGAAGAGTGAGTTATTGAGAAGTTTGACACAGTGATATGCAGGAGAAATAAGAGGGGATATAAGAAATGATGGAAGAAAAGAAAAGGCTTATAATAGGTGGGATTTCAATGCGAAAACAAGAGATAGAGGAGAAAGGGAATGGGGAGAAGAGCAAGGAAGAAAATGCAAATAATAACAATATGAATAAAAAGGAAGCAAAAGTAAAAATATCAGGAAAAGGGGATTGGTCGATAAAAACAAAGAACAGTTTAAAGAAATGGTCAGAAATATCAAAATGGGAGAGGGAAATGTAGACCAGGAGGTGCAAATGATGATAGGAGAAATAAAAAGAGGATTAGAGTGCACAAGCAAAAAAGAAGTCAGTGAAGGAGGGAATAGAATTGGATGAGATGAGGAATTCAAACAGAAGAAGAAGCAGAAAGTGAGAACAGATTCAAGAAAAGGGAGAAATGAAAAAAGTAGTAGAGAAGAATATAGGAGAATAAGAAGAAGTATAGTGAGTTGTGTGGTCATAAGAAAGAGGAGGAGAATGAAAGGTTTGAGAAAGAGGAGGACAAGCCTAGGACAGAAGAAGAGGTTGAAAAGGTAGTAAATAGAGAGAGAGGGAAGAAGGAGAAAAAGAGTGAACCAGGATATTGAAATGGCAGAATGAGAAAAATATTTTATGGATTTGCTAGGAGGGGTGGAGAGAAAAGTTAGGAAAGGAAAAAAATATGGTAGAGAAAAAGATGAGGAAGTGGACATAACAAGGGAAGAAATACTCAAGGTGTTAGGAATAACGGAATATGGAAAAGCACCTGGTATAGATGAGGTTCCAAATGAAGTCTAGAAATATGGGTGGACAGAACTGAAGGATTGGGCTAATGCCAACATTTTATAATGGTACGGCGGTTAGTCAAACCTACCTTGCATTTTATTCCAGAACATTCATACTTGGCTCATTTTTATAACATACCCCCATCTTACTTTAAAGAAGTGGAAACAGGGTTGCAGGCTCGAGAGAGCAGCGGTATAGCGGATTGCCTACCTAATAGGGGCAATTCTCGAAAACTTAAAAAAAACGTCCATTTCGGTGACTTCTATGGGCCGGGATCGGTCTCTAACTTCACATTTAGTAGTTTAAGGCATATGCCAACCATAGCGATATGTTCTGGAAGCGGGTTGCCGACCTTTCAGTGGCAAACACAGGAAATACTGGAATCACAGTATTTCCATCCAAATTTTATTGCAAAACTGGTATACCCTGCGGCATTTTTCGATAAGACTTCACCTGTGACTTATGAAGACTGCCATAATTTACCTCTGAAGTTGTTGCTCTTTAGTTAACAACTATTTAGAAAAGGTCAGTCGGGGATTCAAAGATAGTTTATTTGTGGGACTGTGGCGTAGGACCCCATCGAAATTGTGAAGCTCATTCCAATTGTTTTACGATATACACTAGCTTCTACCTTCTCCTTGTTTCTGGAGCCATCTGTAAACTAGTCATATCCATAGTGGGCAGGTGTGCTTCGCCGCTAACCCAATCTTCCTTCGTGGATACACTAACACGATACTTTTGAGATCCTTCCGCCTTTTACCATGTTTAATCTCCATGCCCCTTCACAGCCACAGCCTCGATGATGAGATGGAGGGGCCCCGACCCTGTTAGTGCCCCTAGAGCCATTGTCTGTGTCGATTTCAAGGTACTAGTGACGCCTCTTAGAATCAGTCCCCTGATTCTTTCCAGTCGCGACTTTACAGTAGGTAGTTCGACCCTGCTCCACCTGACCACCGCCGCAAAGGTTAGCCTGGGTCGCAGGATCGCTGTGTAGATCCACATTAATGTTACCGGCTTTAAGCCTCAGCTTTTCCCTATGGCTCTCCTACAGAGCCATAGAGTTCTAATAGCTTGTTGTAGTTGTTGTTCAAATGCTCGTTCCATACCAGCTTCTTATCTACGATGACTCCTAGATATTTAGCTCGTCCTTTGATTTCCAGTTGATATCCTACCAATTTCAGTGCACTCGTGGTTCCGCATTTATACCGTCTGTTCAATACAACTTATAACAGCCTATAACGTGGTAGCTCTGACTCGTGAGCAGAGGAAGCAGTTCATCCACTACCGAGCACGAGAGCAGGGGCAATAAACCGCATCTCTGTGGACATACCGAGTCAGCGGTACTACATGAAGTGGTATCACACGTGGCAGGTCCATTCCACGACTGCAATAGGCACACCACGTGCAATCATGGTCACCCAGATCACCTATTTAAAAGTGTAGTTGAATACTCTTTCGATATCCATGAAAGTTCCAATTGCGAGGCATTTTTCCTTCAGTTCTCCATCGACGTTGGAACATATCCCAGCATCAGAGTAGCTCAAGAAAGTCTGACAAGTGGCCCTATGATGTGCCTCGATCAGGTGAGCCAAGATCTCCTCGGTTGATACTGAGTATCCCACGCTGGGAAATTTCAGGGTGCCATGAATAGCTTCCGGGTTTCGAGAGAGCAGCTTGTCCAGTCTAGCTGCTTCTGCACTTTTCTCGATGTCTGTGCAAAACTTGGATCAGCTTTCTTGCTTCGCCTTACGTATTGCACCCCTGTATTCTTCCCTCTTCGTCGTAAGTAAGGTCCTTATTCTATCCGTATTGCCTTTCTGAGACTTTCCACTTCTTGACATTGTCTATAAAGCAAGCGGTACAGAGAGTGATGTCGATCATTACCTTATTCATTACCTCATTCATTGCCTCATCATTACTCATCATTACCTTTTAAGTTGATGTCCGTGCTGCCCCACAAAGTATAGTGGAAATTAGAATCGCACTTCAACAAGAGGAAGACCCCTTACCTTGCAGTTATCCACCAGTGTACGTATCTCCACTGGTGAGTTGGTATCGCTGTGATATAGGTAGTTGGCCGATCCCATGACTAGCTTTCCTATACCTTTAAGATCTGTGGCTATCACCATCAGGTCTCTCGAGGTTAGCTCTAGCAGCGGGACAACGTTGATTCTCTTCGCCAGTATACAGGCCCTTGGGTTGGCCTTCGGACGGGGAAGACCATACGGCACCCACCAGATGGCGAGATGTATATGCTCGAATATTTCTTCATCAATGATTAGGTTTTAATTTGATAGGAGGTAGTTAAAAAAAAATGCCGCAGGTATAACAGTTGTGCAAGATATTCTGATAGAAACACTGTGGTTCCGGTATTTTCTGTGCGTGCCCCTGAAAGGCAGGCAACCCACTTCGACAACCCATTGCCATGATCGACATATGCCATTGAACTACTAAATGTCAAGTGAAGAACCGATCCCGGCCCCTAGAAGTCACCAGAAGGACGATTTGTTAAGCTTTTCAGATCTGCCACTATGAGGTAGGCAACCTGCTATACCGCTGCTCTCCCGGAGTTGCAACCTCGTTTCCACTTCTTAAAAGTAAGCTGGAGGTATATAATATAAATGTGCCAAGTCTGAATGCTCTAGACTAAAATTCAAGATTGGTCGCATTGTCGTCCATTAACCGTCATACTATAAAGCATAATATGTAACTGTTTTGTCGAAGAAATCAAAGAAAGAAGTTGAAAGAGAATAGATAGAGCCACCGAGTCGGACAGTGTTTGAAAAAGGAATGGGGGTGATGGACAACATATATATTCTCAATTATGTGATAAATAGAAGGATTAAAAGGGAGAAAGGGGCAATGATAGAAATATTCCTGGACTTAAAAGCGGCGTTTGACTTATTAGATAGAGACGAGATAGAAGAAGTTATGGTGAAAAAGGGGACACGAGAGGGCTCAGTAAAAAGAGTACCGGAAATCTTCAGAAAGACAAAAAACAGGGTCAAGGTTGGAGAGAAAGTAGGAGAAAGTTTCTGGTTAGTGAGGGGAGTAAGGCAAGGAGTTCGTTTGAGCCCACTTTTATTTGATATATTGATCTCAGACTAAAAGAAAAAATTATAAGAAACGGATGGGGAGGAGTTAGGATGGAAGGGGAAAAGATATATACACTGACATACGCGCACGATATGGTCTTGATTGCCGAGGATGAAGGAGGGATGACAGGCTCAAGTACAGGATTGGAGAAATACTTAGATGGGAAAAAGTTGAATTTAAATGTAGAAAACACAAAGATAATGAGGTTCAGAAAAGGGGGGGGGGAGAAGAAAGAAAGAATGGACTAGGAGATGGAAGGGAGTAAAATTAGAAGAAATAAAGGAGCTTAAATATTTGGGATATACCTGGCAAATGAATGGAGATCATAGCGCTCATATAAAAGAAAGGATAAAAAAAGTAGCTGGGATAATGAAACTGATATGGGGAATAGAAAAAAGAAGGTTCAAGAAAGATTAGAGAAGGGAAATGTGGTTGTTTGACAAGCTGGTATGGCCGGTGTTAGGTCATGGAGCAGTGATATGGGGATGGAAGTAAACGAAAGAGATTGAGAGTTTACGATGAAGGTATATAAGGTGGACGCTAGGGGTAGACTGGAGGACCCCTGGATATATGGTTGAAGAAGAAGCGTGAAGAGATAAATTAAGTACTATAGCAGGTAAGAGGGCATGGCAATTTGAGTCGAATGTAAGGAAGGGAAAGGGAGTTGGCGAAAGAGTGTTTGAAGGAGGTAGAAGGAAGGAGAGGGAGGGCGGTAGATCTAACAAGATGGGAAGAAGAAAGAAGGGAGTTTTTTAGTGCTAGACATATGGGAGAGGGGAATGAAGTAAGCTTTGAGGATTTTGAGGAGAGGGACAGGGAAAGACAGTTAATGGAAATATTGGGAATGATCGAGGAATCAAAATATAATGAATGGTATAAGATGATAAAAAATAAAGGAGTACTAAAGTATTTAGAAACGGGATGGGGAGACAGAAGTTGGACCAGAATAGCAAGATTCAGATTGGGAAACGAGGTACGGGATGGGATGTATTGTGAAATGGAAGAGAGCAGAAAGTGCGGAATATGGGAATGGAAGAAGGAAACATGGGAGCGTGTATAAGGAGGATGTAGGAGAGGAATGGAAGATAAACGAATCTCGCAAGAGTATGTGGTGAAGATTCTAGGAAGGATGGAATGAGTGAGGAGTAGATAAAGGAGTTGGAGGGGGCTAGAGGGGCGGCTGAGAAAGAAGAAAAGTGGAAAAATGGCCAAATGAAAAATGAGAGTGAGATACAAGAGAAGTGAAGTGAAGGAAATAGGAAACGAAAGTCGCCTAGATTAGCAGCGTAAAAATCTGTAAGTAGTTATTATGTAGTAGTATGAGTAGATCAAGATGCGCTCACTCTCAATCGCTCGGTCTCTCGTTTCCGATCGCTCAGTCACTCTTCCGACAGTAAAATTGCGATATACTAACATGGAAGTAAGGAGATAGATATAAGAATTGATGTAAATAGTTGTAAATATTTGTAAATAGTAAAGATAAGATAATAGAAAGTTTGTAGATGCTCTTGTCAGAAACGGAGTTCATGTGCATAAGAAGATACATTTATAAAAAGTTCGAATAAGTTTCTGAGATATTTAAAAGTTTTGATCAAATTTAAAAACAATTTGAAACTTGGAAAGATTAAAAAAGAAGCTGAATGTAGGTGTTTGAAGATTTCAAACAACAAATTAGGAGCTTCTCAAGAATTTTGAAAGCTTTTAGGAAAATAATTGTTTTTCTGAAATCTGGGAAGATATAAAATGATTTTGTATTTCGAAAAAGTACATAACGTTAAAAGAATGTATAAAAATAGTTCAAAAGATTTCAAAAGACTTACAAAATTGTAAGAAAAAAAATCTGAAAGATTTTGAGGTAATTTTTTTGCAGGATTTTACAAAAATTTTAGGCAAATAGGTATTTTAAAAAAAAAATTTTTTAAGATTTCAAAAATTTTAGAAGAATATTTAGATTTTTGATGATTTTGAAATTAAAATTTGACTTTCATTCAGGATTTTACAAAAATTTTAGGAAAAATGGGAATCACTTTCCAAGATTTTTGAAAATTCTAGAAAAAAAATAATTTGAAAATGTTTCAAATAATTTACAACAAAATTGATACTTTTGAAGGAACGACTGAAAAAAACCAAGAAATAAAATTTTCGAGACTGTCGTATTGCCGAATTCGAAAATTCCCGAAATTATAAAATTGTCGATATATAAAAATCCCGAATTGGAAAATTCCCGAATAATACAATTTACGAACAGTTTATAAAATTATCGAATTGAAAAATTCCTGACGAAAAATGTCCAAAGTAAAACATTCCCGAATTTAGAGATCAAAAATTTTTTAAAATAAATATTATATATTTATTAGTATTTACTTAGTTTATTTGATTCGCGAACTTCACAGTGTCGAGCATGTTATTTTTCGGGATTTTTCAGTCGCCTCCCCGACAGTTTATAATATAAGTGAATTTGAAAATTGCTAAATTATAAAATTGTCGGCAGAAAATTGCCGAATTATAAAATATCGGGACTACATACAAAATTTCCGAATTTAAACAACGACATTTTTTTATTTTGATAAATATTTTTTGTGAAATAAAATAATCAAATATTTATATCGAGGAGAAAAAAAATCTGCATTGTATTTTTGAGAAATTACAAAAAAAACGTTCTCAAAAATCGAATCATTAATTATTTTAAAATAAAAGTAAACTTCGAGATAAAATCAGTGGTCAGTTGGATTCCGCAAAGCTTTCTTCATTCGAAGCGCACGTATTCTTGAATTTAGTTTTTTATACAATTATTGCTATTTTTAATTCAAATAATAATTTTAAGAAAATCAAACATTAAAAAAATCCTTATGATAAACATATTTTATTATTGTGTTTTTGATAAATAAATAATATTGAAATATGTAATTAATAAATGATATTTGGATAATATTCGACAATTTTCTGTCTGGCATTTTATTATTCGGGAATATTCAAATTAGGAATTTTCAGATTTTGGCTGTTTTATAATTTTAGTATGGGGAGTTCATATTATACGGATTTTTCTGTAGACCAAAAAATAGTTCAAAACATTTTAAAAGATTCACGAAACTGCCACAAAATTTGGAAGATTTTGAGGGATTTTTTTTTGCAGAATTTTATGAAAATTTTTATAAAGATGGGAATCATTGTAAAAGATATTTACAATTTCTGGAAAACTTGAAAATTAATTTCAATTATATATATATATATATAAACTAAAGGTTAACAACCAGCGCAGGGTCCCACTGGGAGCAACTGTCATCTAAAAAATGACATCGGCTCCCAGTAGGACCGCGGTAAATCCCATTCACTTACAAAATAAATACTCCAAGGGACCCAACCGATGTCAGCTCATATATTTTCTTCCGTCTCCCAAAATTTCGACACACTAATTTATTTAGTTTAGAAATAAGAAGGCGGACAAAATTAACATTACAAGGTTAAATTTTGATTAAGTCATAGACTACCATTTACCCTCAAGTCTTTTCTTCGGGGAAAACAAATGATATTCGTAAAATTTCCCATTTTGACGTTCTATTCGTTTAATTGAAAATTCGGGCCTAAAGTCGTTGTGCAGGATTTAATCCTGAGTATTTAAAAAAAAAAACTTTTTTTCTCCTGGTTTCAAGAAATTTTTGTTGAAAAGTCACCTTTTTTGGTCAAAAATTCAACAAGTTGTTTAAAAGTTGAACTGCTTTGTTAAAAATGTATCTTTTTGGTTGAGGAGTCATAACTTTGGTTAAAAATTTAATTATTTCGTTCAAAATTCGTTTCTCTTTTGGTTGAAAATTAACCTTTTTTAATTGAAAATTTAACTATTACATTTCTAGTTGAAAATTTATCTTTTTAGTTAACAATTGGCAATGGCTACGTGTACCGAAATTTCGGTACAAATAGCTGGATTGTCAACTACCTGGTTGTACAATTGATCTTTTTCAGTTAATAATTCATCTCTTTGGTTCAAAATTTAAATAGTTTGTGGAAAATTCGTATTTTTTTATTGCATTAAACTATTTTTGATATAAATCAAAATCTTTTTTTGTGGAAATATCATTAATTACACTTTTCGTTGAGAATTAATATTTTTGCTTAACTGAAGATGTTAATATTCCATTTTTTGTTTTGTGGAAAATTTATATTTTCAATTGAAAATTGATCTTTTCTATTTGAAAATGTAACTATTTGGTTAAAAACACCAGTATTTTCGTAAGAATTCGACTATTTTTCATATAAATTAAAATCTTTTTTTGTTGAAATATCATTAATCACAATTTTCGTTAAGAATTCATCTTTTTTGTTTAACTGAAAATATAACTATTCCATTTTTTGTTGAAAATTTATATTTTCAATTGAAAATCGATCTTTTCTATTTGAAAATTTAACTATTTGGTTAAAAAACCCGTATTTTGTTAAGAATTCGACTATTTTGTATATAAATTAAATTTTTTTTTTGTTCAAATATCATTAATTACACTTTTCGTTGGGAATTAATATTTTTGCTTAACTGAAAATGTAACTATTTCATTTTTGGTTGAAAATTTATATTTTCAATTGAAAATTGATCTTTTCTATTTGAAAATTCACATATTAGGTTAAAAATTTGTTTCCTCTGGTTGAATTAAACTGTTTTTTATTTTAAAATAAAATAGTTTTTGGTTGAAATATCAAGTATTACAGGTTTTGTTGAGAATTCATCTTTTTGGTAGAAAATTCAACTATTTCGGTAGAAAATTGAACTATTTGGTTAAATAGTTAAACTAATTGCTTGGAAAAATTAACTACTTTGTAGAAAATATAAATTATTATTTATTAAAATAAATATAATTGTAAAATGTAAAAATAGTAATAATCAGTTTATAGATTTTATTTGAGGAATTAAAAAATATTGCATATTTAATAGTTTCAATATGACATATTAATGTTATAATTTTTTAGTTGAAAATTTATCTTTGTAGGTTTAAAATTCAACTATTTTGTAGAGTTTGGTTGAAATACGAAATGTTAAATCTTTCGTTGAGTATTCATCTTTTTTCCATCTGTTATTACAAATTTGAAATTAACAAATTAAGAGTTATAAAGAAAATGTTGTTTTTGAATGCAAGAGACAAAATGGAACTTCTTAAAACAAAGTTACATCGATTTTTCTTAACGCCATGGAATTTTGGCAGAAATAAAAGATTATTTTCTTACACTGCCAGCTGAAAAATGGAGATACTCGCTTTCCTGGGAGTTAACATTTTTCACCACTTTTTCCGACCATCGTGGTTTTAGCTACAGAGACTCGGTACAGTACTTTGTTTCAGGCTTTTTCTTTCATGGGATTTTGTCATTCTCGTTAGGTCACGACCCAGAAGTTAGCTGTGCATATACATTTGAAAATTGTACCTTGAATTAAAAATACAAGCGAAAAACTAAAAACAGCCCAGGATCCGTCTCAGCAATATTTCTATTTTTTTTTCATTTTTCAAAGAAAGTCATTTTTTAAACAATTACATTGTTATCAAAAATTGTGCCTTCATTATAAACAAAAGAATTAGTCGTAAATAAATTCCAAGGACATAGGCAGATTCCTCACTAACATATCCCTAGGTTTTTTTTTCATTTTTGCAATAAACCAATTATTCAAACAATTACATTGTTATTACCATATTCACAAGTTTTTGAAGTTTAGAAAAAATATTAGCAAAAAATATACTTATAGAAGGATAAATCATTATTCAAGCTTCCAAAACCTTTACTTATCAATAATTAATAAACTATCAATTGTTTTATCCCCTCCACGTTCCCTCTCTTACGTTACGCCATGCGTTAGTTTAAACATTGTTTTTATCCCATATTGATTTGTAAATTGAGCCTTTATTATAAATAAAATTTAAAAAAAAGTCATTTTTCAAACAATTATATTGTTTATACTTTTTAGGAGTTTATTTAACAATTATGGAAAACAATTAAAAGTTACTTACTGAAACATAATAGACTCTGAAGTATCATAATTGAAAAAAAAATTTCAATAATTCAAAAAAGTTAGTTTAAACATTGTTTTTATCCCATATTGATTTGAAACTTCAGCCTTTATGATAAATAAAATTATAAACTACTAACTATAATCTAAACTTTAAAGTATGACTTGAAATATTGAAATCATAAAGAAGAATTTTTAAAAAGACAGATTTGCAACAAAAAAGTCACTTTTTAATCAAGAAACATAAGTTTTCTACCATAAAATATGAATTTTCCGCCCAAATAGACGAATATTCAACAAAAAGTTGAATTTTGACCAAAAAGGATGACTTTCTGACGAAATAGTTTGATTTCCAATAAAGCAGTTAAATTACTAACAAAATAATTTAACTCTAAAACAAATAGTTGAATTTTTTTTCACGCGAAAAATAAGAATTATTTACAAAACAGTTGAATTGAAAAGAAAAATCAATTTTCTACCAAGACGATTAATGTTTTACCAAAAAACACGAGTTTTCTCAAAAATTATTTAATTTTATACCAAATTGTTCAATTTCCAAGCCAAACAGCCGAATTTTCTGCAAACCAGTTGAAATCTTAACCCTAAAATATGAATTTTCAACACAAAAGTTAATTTATAACCAAATAGTAGTTCAATTTTATATCAAGTAGTTGATTTTTTAACCAGAGCGTATGAATTCTCAATGAAGCATGTAATAGTAGATATTTAAACCAAGAAAGACGAAGTTTTAATCGTTGAATTTTCAACCAGAAAATATAAACTTTTAATTAAAAATATCAATTTTCACCTGAAACTGCAATAGTTACATTTTGATGAATAAAAATTAGTTCTCAACCAAAAATCTCATATTCGAAAAAATAGTTAAATTATTATTTAAAGAGATGAATTTTTAACTTAAAGGATGAAACTTAAAAAAATCGATTTTTCAAATAAAAAAGTTTAAAATTCAACCAATTTTTTTAGAAAACAGTTGAATTTCCAATTGGAAAAGTTGAATTTTTAACAAAAAAGTTTATTTACAACCAACAAAGATAACTTTTCTACCATAAAATATGAATTTTGAATTCAAAAGGAGGAATTGTTAAAAAAAAGTTGACTTTCCACCAAAAAAGATTACTTTAAGAAAATAGTTGAATTTTGAACAAAAAATATTAATTTTTCACGAAGAAGGTTCTACAAAAAAAAAGGAATTTCAATACAATACATGAATTAAATAAAAAGTTGAATTTAGTTTTACTAGAAAAGATCAATTTTCAATTAAAAATATCATTTTTCAACTAAAAATGGAATATTTAAGTGTGTTTTTTTACAATGAATAACTTTTTAACTTTCGGCAGTGTTATATTCCAAATTAAAACAAAAATTTGCTTCATAGAAACAATGCAAATATCTTTTAATTTTCTAAGTCGCCATTGATTAATCCAGAATGGTCGTCGAAAGTTCATCAATAGATCAATCCGCGCGTCTCGAAGACGCGAACAATTACATAAAATATAGCAGGTTATGGAAGGTCATGAAAGGTTCTTCAATTGGGCAGTCGATGCGTCTCGAAGACGTGAACAAATATATAACATACATAACTGTATTATTCCCAATACTAAAAAAGTTTTCCTCATACCAACAAAATAAACAATATATTTTTTTAATTTATAAATCAGTGTTGCTAGCTCATACGAGGTTATGGAAGGTTCATCAATAGTCAATCGTGGTGTCTCGAAGACGCGAACCAACATGTCGGATACAGTACTGTAGTATTCCTAATATGAGATAAAGTATAAAACATATAAAACTCGATATAAGCAGAATACACACCTTTTTTTTAAACTTCGTAAATCGGTACTGGTGAGTCATAAAATGTATAACAATAGGTCGATCAATGCGTCTCCTAGACGCGAACAACTACGCTAGGTATAGTATTGTTGTTTGTTCAATATCAAAAAAGCGTTTCTCATATAAACAGAATAAACCATTTTTTTAAAGTTCATAAATCGGTACTGGTGGTTCCTAAAAAATTTAACAATAGGTCGATCAATGCGCCTCTAAGACGCGAACAACTACACTAGGTATAGTATTGTTTTATTTTGATTATCAAACAAGTTTTTCTGATATAAACAGAATAAGTCATTTTTTTGAAAACTTATAAATCGGTACTGTTAGGAAATGAAAGTTTCAACAATAGGTCGATCAATGCATCTCGAAGACGCGAACAAATACACTACATATCGTATTGTATTTTGAATATCAAAAAGGTTTTTTTCATATAAACAAGGTAAATTTTTTTAAATTTCCAAGTTAAAAGAAAAACCACTTCCAAATGGCCAATCTAGCTCAAAATCCTATCAGTAAAAAATGTAAATTAGAAAATTGTTTGTTTCGATAATGATACTTGCAATAAGTGCGGTTTGTCAGGTACTGTAGAAAACTTATTCCAGGATCTGTATAATGTATATTATGAAAATTGTCTACATAACTTTGAGATTGTGAGACTGAGGTCATTTTGGAATGATTTAATTGAGTTCGAGAAGTTTGTACCGGTACTGTCTAGGTCAGTATATGCATTCTATACTAGACGAGGGAATTTTGTGGACATTATGTGGCTACCAGCTATAATATTAATAGTTCAATATGGAATTAATCTAATATCATGAATAGCGAGATGATCTGTCGAAGACTTTTTTTAATATATTAAAAATAAAAAATTACAAACGAGCTAATTCTTTAACAATAAAAATGGTTCCCTCTTCAAAATACGGTACCACCCAGGTGTATGAGGAGGGTGATCCAATTTTTTTTCATTCGAATTTTCACGCATATCACTCCCAAATTTGTTCGAATCCACAAAAAAGTGAATGCTTTGAAAAAAAATTATATCCACTTGTTCCGCACGCCCCATGAAGTTTGACACGTATTTCCCATATGAAAAAAGACGTTTTTGTACATTTAATTCAGAATCGTCAATATTAGATGAATCGAATTGAAACTCAAATTTTCCCTCCATAATTAGCCAATTCATTTTATTTTAATTTAATTTTTATTTTAATTAGCCAATTAATTAGAATACGAATAAAAAATGACTTTCTAAATATCGCCCCCATAAGTCTGTTTTATAGGGTCCGAAAGAACCCCATAAGTGAAAAATTTGGTTTTGCGAGTTTTTGACGCTAATTATGACATTTTGTGGGTTTTTGAAAACAAATTGTTTCTTATACATACATTATTACTTTCTATTGATATATAGATGCTTAAATGAATTGCTTTAACAATTTATTATTGTTTATAGCAATTTTCTCTTACATTAGAATAAAGTTAGAAAGTCGTAGTTTTTTCGGAAGTTTTCAAACTATTTTCAGTTTTTCAATTAGACTAAGATAATAATTAATGCATGTTACCAAAAATAATTGTTTAGATAATTTATTATTATTTTCAATAATATTATTTTTTGAATAATTCTATAAAGTTAAGGTTTTTTCTAAAATATTCAACTTTTTGTCCACGTTTCACTCAGAGCGAGATAATAATTAATGAAAGCTAACAAAACTAATTGTTTAAGAAAATTATCATTGTTTACCACTATCTTCTCTCAGATAATTGCTAGAAAGTTGCGGTTTTTTTTCTGAAATTTTCCACTTTTTATCCACTTTTTACTTGAAGTAAGGTAATAATTATTCAAATTTAGCGAAATTTCTTGTTTAAACAAATTATTACTGTTTGTAACTATTTTCTCCTGGATTAATGGTAGGTAGTTGCAGTTTTTTCTGAAAGTTCTACACTTCTGTTCTGAGTAAAAAGTGGACAGGAGGGGAGAAATTTCAGAAAAAACTGCAACTATCTACCATTAATATAGAAAGAAATAGTTGAAAAAAAATCATAATTTGTTTAAACAATCAGGGCTGTTACATTGCATAATTTATTACCTAACTTTAACTGAAAAGTGGATAAAAAGTTGAATATTTCAGAAACAACCGCAACTTTCTAGCATTGTTTAAAGAGAATATTATTATAAATAATAATGAATTGTTTGAAAAATAACGTTTTTTCCCTTGAATTATTTATAGTCTCATTCTAATTTGAAAGTTGGAAATAAGTTTAAAAAATATAAAAGAAACCGCAACGATGTAGATTTTATTATAGGAAAAGATAGTTATAAACAATAGTAATTTGTTTAAACAATTACGTTTGTTAAATTGCATTATATGCTACCTCACTCTAACTGAAAAGTGGATAAAAAGTTAAATGTTTCAGAAAAAACCGCGACTTTCTAAGATTATTTAAAGAGTATATTATTAAAAATTATAATGAATTGTTTAAAAAATAATGTTTCTTAACTTGAATTAATTCTAGTCTCACTCTAATTTAAAAGTTGGAAATAGGTTTAAAATTGTTTGAAAAGAACGCAATTATGTAGCATTTAATATAGGGAAAGATAGTTACAAACATTAATAATTTGTGTAAACAATTAGGTTTGTTAAATTCCAATAATTATTACTTCACTCTAACTGAAAAGTGGATAAAAAGTTAAATATTAAAAAAAAACCGCGACTTTCCAGCATTATTTAAAGAGAATATTATTAAAAATAATCTTAAATTGTTTATACAATAATTTTTCTTATCCTGAATTAATTATAGTCTAACTCTAATTTAAAAGTTGGACATAAGTTTAAAAAATTTAAAAGAAACCGCAACTATGTAGCATTTAATACAGGAGATTATAGTTACAAACAATAATAATTTGTTTAAACAATTAGGTTTGTTAAATTGCATTATATATTACCTCACTCTAACTGAAAAGTGGATAAAAAGTTAAATATTTCAGAATAAACCACGACTTTCTAGCATTATTTAAAGGGAATATGATTAAAAAAAAAAGAATAAATTGTTTAAAAAATGATGTTTCTTAACTTGAATTAATTATAGTCTCACTCTCATTTGAAAGTTGCAAATGAGTTTCAAAAATTCAAAAAACCACACCAATGTAGCATTTAATACAGGAGAATATAGTCACAAACAATAATAATTTGTTTAAACAATTAGGTTTGTTCAAGTGCATTAATTATTACCTAAATTTAACTAAAAAGTGGATAAAAAGTTGAATACTTAAGAAAAAACCGCAACTTTCTAGCATTATTTAAAAAGAATATTATTAAAAATAATAATAAATTGTTTAAAAAATAATCCTTCTCAACTTGAATTAATTAATATCTCACTCTAATTTAAAAGTTGGAAGTAAGTTTAAAAATAAAAAAAAGAAACGCAACTATGTAGCATTTAATATAATAGAATATAGTTATAAACAATAATAATGTGTTTGAAAAATTAGGTTTGTTAAATTGCATTATATATCACCTCACTCCAACTGAAAAGTGGGTGAAAAGTTAAATATTTCAGAAAAACCCGCGACTTTCTAGCATTATTTAAAGACAATATTATTAAAAATAATAATAAATTGTTTAAAAAATAATATTTTTTAACTTCAATTAATTTTTATCTCACTTTAATTTGAAAGTTGAAAATAAGTTAAAAAAATTTCTAAAAATCGCAACTGTGTAGCATTTAATACAGGAGAATATAGTTACAATAAATAATAATTAGTTTCAATAATTAGGTTTGTTGAATTGCATTATATATTACCTCACTCTAACTGAAAAATGGATAGAAAGTTAAATATTTCAGAAAAAACCGCGACTTTCTAGCATTATTGAAAAAGAATATTATTAAAAATAATAATAAATTGTTTAAAAAATAATCCTTCTCAGCTTGAATTAATTATTATTTGACTTTAATTTAAAAGTTGAAAATATGTTAAAATTAAAAAAAAAACCGCAACTATGTAGAATTTAATGTAGGTGAATCTAGTTATAAACAATAATAATATGTTTAAACAATTAGGTTCACTAAATTTCATTAATCATCACCTCACTCTAAATGAAAAGTGGACAAAAAGTTGAAAGTTTGTGAAAAAACGCAACTTTCTAGCATTATTCAAAGAGATTATTATTAGAAATAGTGAGAAATTGTTTAGACAATTATGCCTGTTTAATTAAATTAATTATTATCTTACTCTTATTAAAAAGCTGAAAACAAGTAGAAAAATGCCGAAAAAACCGCGACTTTCCAACTCTATTCTAAGATAAAATTGCTAAAAACCTTACTAAATGTTTAAACAATTTACGTTTACATCTAATCAACAGTTCGAAGTAGTGTTTCATATATTATAAAAAATGTTGTATTAAAAAAACCACAAAAAAACCTAATGAGCGCCAAAAACTAGCAAAACCCAATTTTTCACTTATAGGATTTTTTTGGACCCTATAAAATAGACTTATGGGAGTGATACTAAAAAAATAATGATTCATTCTTATTTTATAGCTGATTGTAAAAAAATGTCGAGTTTCAACTCGATTCACCTAATATTGACGATTTTGAATAAAATTTACAAAAATGCCTTTTTCTTTCTCATGGAAAATACGTGTTAAACTTTATGGGGCTTGGCGGAACCTCTAAATATAATTAGCAAAAAAAATTTTTTTTTGTGGATACAAATAAATTTGAGGGCAATTTGCATGCTTATTTGAGAAAACAATTCCAGTGCATTTTTGGACCACCCTCTAATCCTTATACTCAAAATCCTGTAATTTAAAACAAAAAAGTTTAATATTTTTTGTTCATCATGTGGCCACAGTTATTTTGCTCGTATTACCCTCACGATAGCCGCAGACAGAAAGAGGGTTGTTTTTCACCTGACTTTTCGCATATGGTGAATGCCACCAGTTCAGTACCCGTATTATGCTCTGGATTAATCTCCCAGCAAAAATATTTGAAATATTTTCCCCAGTCCTCGTTTGTTTTCTCTGCGTTGTTTTACCCTTGTCTAAGTTTAGAATTTCAGAACATATTTCTCTCTGGAGTGACTACAAGAAGTTGTACTTTTTGAGCTAAGGCAAGATTTCTCCTTTGGGAGAGTCCAAATATTACGAGACAAAGTGTCGCATAGAAGAGGGGTCGCGAAGGTTTAAGGTGCTTCAAATGACTCAGGTTTTTGCCACATACATCATACGTCTACAAGGATGAATTTTTTAATTAAAAATTTTTGCCACATAATCTGAAGGCAATTATACCGGCCTCGACATAAAGCTTTTTCCAGGAAATGTTGTTGTTGTTTTTTTTTGTAATTGGAAATGTAGTGTTTTTGCGCCTGTAAAAAAGCAACACTCTGGCTATTGTGTACGCATAACTGTAGTCACCCGGTCTTATTTTAGTATCTACACATATCTGGGAGTACCCTGTTTTTATGGCTTAAAGGAATAGACATATAATGTAAAAATATAGTATAATACAATAATAATAATAATAATAATAATAATAAATAATTAAAAAAGGAATCTGTATTATCATTAGAGAAAAACATAAATTTTTTAACATCTTTTTCAGACTAGATAGAGTTATGAGTTAAAAATCATTTTTAATTAATATTTTGTCTGAAAAAAAGATCTTCTCCTTTCACTCCGCTGGGACTCAAACTACAGAACTGCTGATTTCCGGTCAGGTGCTTTTCTCATTAAGCTACTAGAGAGATCGAGAGAAGAAACTAGATTATAAACTTCATTTTAGTTCTGTGGTTCGAATCACAGCGGAGTGAAAGGAGAATATCTTTTTTCAGAAAAAAAATCAATTAAAAATGCTTTTTAATTCATAACTCCTTCTATTCTGAAAAAGACGTTAAAAGTGTACTGTTGTTCTCTAATGATAATACAGATTCCTTTAAAAATTTGATTGTACCATCTAGCATAATAATGCGCACATTTTCTGAAATGAAGTTTCTTCTCTCGATCTCTCTAGTAGGTTAATGGGAAAATCAACTGACCGGAAATCAGAAGATCTGTGGTTCAAATCCCAGCGGAGTGAAAGAAGATCTTTTTTTCAGAAAAAAAATTATTTAAAAATAATTTTTAATTCATAACCCCATCTAGTCTGAAAAAGACGTTAAAAATTTTCCGTTATTCTCTAATGGCAATACAGATTCCTTTAAAAATTTGATTGTACCATCTGGCATAATAATGCGTACATTTTCTGAAATAACGTTCCCTCTTTCGATCTCTCTAGTAGCTTGATGGGAAAAGCACCTGACCGAAAATCAGAAGTTCTGTGGTTCAAATCCCAGCGAAGTGAAAGGAGATCTTTTTTCAGAAAAACAATTAATTAAAAATGATTTTTAATTCATAACTCCATCTAGTTTAAAAAATACCCTAAAATTTTTATGTTTTTCTCTAATGATAATACAGATTCCTTTAAAAATTTGACTGTACTATCTAGCATAATAATGCGTAAATTTTCTGAAATAAGGTTTCTTCTCTCGATCTCTCTAGCAGCTTAATATGAAAAGTACCTGACCGGAAATTAGAAGTTCTTTGATTCAAATCCCAGTGGAGTGAAAGGGGATTTTTTCAGAAAAAAAATTGATTAAAAATTATTTTCAATTCATAACTCCATCTAGCCTGAAAAAGACGTTAAAAATGTTCTGTCGTCCTCTAATGATAATAAAGATTCCTTCAAAAATTTGATTGTACCATCTAGCATAATAATGCGTACATTTTCTGAAATACGGTTTCTTCTCTCGATCTCTCTAGTAGCTTAATGGGAAACGCACCTGACCGGAAATCAGGAATTTTGCGGTTCAAATCCCAGCGGAGTGAAAGAAGATCTTTTTTTCAGAAAAAAATTGGATTGAAAATTATTTTACTTCATAACTCCATCTAGTCTGAAAAAGACGTTACAAATTTTCTGTTGTTCTCTAATGATGATACAGATTCCTTTAAAAATGTGATTTTATCATACAGCATAATAATGCGTTCATTTTCTGAAATAAGGTTTCTTCTCTCGACCTCTCTAGTAGCTTAATGGGAAAAGCACCTGACCGAAAATCAGGAGTTTTGTGGTTCGAATCCCAGCGTAGTGAAAGAAGATCTTTTTTTTCAGAAAAAAATAAATTAAAAATAATAAATAATGTTATGTATTATTAATTTTTCAATAATATATAATGAAATATCTCCCTTAGTGCTGGCAAGAAAGTTTTCATGAGTGATTATATATTATGAAAAAAATTATTATCATATATTATTATTTATTATTATTATTATTGTATTATTCTGTATTATTACATTGTATATTCCTCTAAGCCACAACAGCAGGATACCCGCAGATTTCTATGAGTATTAAAACAAGACCGGGTGACTGCAACCAGGCATAAACATGAGCAGAGTCTTGCATTTCACAGGCGCAAACAGCACTACATTTTTAATTACAAAAAAACAACAACAAGAACATATTCCGGAAAAAGCTCTATGTCGAAGGTGGTATAGTTGCCTTTAGATTATGTAGTGAAAATATTACATTAAAGAATTCATCCTTGTAGACGTATTTTGGATGTGGCTAAAACCCGAGTCGTTGAAGCACCTTAACACGCGACACTTCTCTGATAAAAGAATAAAATTTTAGTCCGTGTCGATGCCAAATAATTGAATTTTCAAGCCAAAAAGGTGAAAATTCGAAGACAGTTGAATCTTCTACGTGAAAAGTTTAATTTTCTACAAAAATGTTCATTTTCAGCCAAAAGAGATGAATTTCCAAACAAGAAAGATGACTTTTCTACCACGAAAAATGAATTTTCAATCCAAAACGACGAATTTACAACAAAACAGTTGACTTTTCGACCAATACAGATGACTTTAATAACATAGTTCAATTTAAATAAAGTAATCAAATTAAAAAAAAATCAGTAGAACTTTTCACCATATAGCTGCAGTTTTAACCTACAAAGATCAATTTTCAAAGCAGAAGAATTGTTATCTACCAACAAGATTAATTTTCTACCAAAGGGTGAATTTTCAACAAAATACATGAATTTTCAATCAAACAGTTGAATTTTTACCTAAAAAATATAAGTTTTCGACAGAAATGAAATACTTAAACTTTCGTTTGAAAAAAATAATAAAAAAAAAAATAAAAAAATAAAACAACGAATTATCCACCAGTTGTGCGGTTTTCAAGCTGAATAATCGAATTTTTAAATGAAAAGGATAAATTTTGGACCAAACATGAAATCACTGAATTTTTAGTTCAAAAAATTAATTTAAAAAAAAAAGAATTTTTAACTAGTTGAACTTAATTAAAAAACACGAGTTTTCAACAGAATAGTTGTATCCTCAAACAAAATGATCAATTTTCAAGTCAAATTTTCTACAAAACAACTGTTAACTTACGGCCAAATGGTGGAATTTTTAACAAAAATTATGAATTTTTTACAAACTAGTTAATCTTCGAACCAAGTAGTTGATTTTTTAAACAAAAATTTGAATTCTCAAAGAAACATGTAACAGTTAATATTTAAACAAAAAAGTATTTTAATTTTAAATAAAAAACAGTTAAATTCAACCAAGAAACGGATGAATTTTCAACAAAGAAGTAATTTTCCACCAAAAATACGAATTTTCAACCAAATAAATGAATTTTCAACCCAAAATCGGATAGCTACATTTTCAATGAAGAAAATTAATCCTCAACCAAAAAAAAAAGAATTTTTAGCAAAATAGATAAATTTCCAACGAAAGAGATGAATTTTTAGCTCAAATGGTGATTCTTAAAAAAAATGTCAACAAAGTAGTTTAACTTTGTACCAAACAGTTGAGTTTTCAAAAAAAAAATTTAATTTTGAACTAAAGAAGATAATTTTCCAACCAGGAATCGAATAGTTAAATTTTTAGTTAAAAAAATTAATTTTAAATAAAAAATGAAACGAATTTTCCACAAAATGGTTAAATTTTCAACGAAAAAAAAACTAATTTTTCACAAATTAGTGCAACTTTAAACAAAGCAGTTGATTTTTCAATAAAAATATGAATTCTCAACAAAACATTATTTAGTTAATATTTCGAAAAAAAGGATTTTAATTTTTAATAAAAAATAGTTTATTTCAACTAAAAAGACGAATTTTGAATCAAATAGTTGAATCCTGAACCTAAAAAGATTAATTTTTAACCAAGAAGTTTTATCTTTAACCAAACGTAATGAATTCTAAACAAAGAAGTAATTTTCTACGAAAAAGACGAGTATTCAACAAAAATGATGAATCTCAAAAAAAATTAATTTTCAAGAAAGAGTTCAACATTCAACCACAAAAAGAATAGTTAAATTTTTATTTGTAAAAAATTAATTTTCAAGAACAATTTAAACAACATTCAACCAAAAAAAGAATAGTTAAATTTTTAGTTGAAAGGATTAATTTTCAACCAAAAATTAAAGGAATTTTCCCCAAAATAGTTGAGTTTTTAACAAAAGAGATGAATCTTAAAAAAAAGAACTTCGAACAAAGTAGTTAAACTTTCAACCAAATAGTAGCATTTTTGTGAAGTCTGAAAAATGAAAAGTATTTTTTAACTTATTAAGTACTTATTGAACTGTAACGTTGCAGGGTCATCTTTCGAAAAATTGGGAAACTTTTTCAAATTTATCACCAGAAAATGTAAGAAATGTTATCTCTCTCTTAAAATAAATTAAAATTCTTTAAATGCCAACAACTTCACAAATATTTTGTATATATTTTTTTTTAAATGATCAAAGGTTGCAGAGGAAATTGCTTATGCATGGAACTGTGCATACGGCACGTATTTTGCGAAGATGCCCTGCATTTTTGTTAATTCGACGCTCGAGGGAAGATTATTACGAAGAGTGAAAAGGTACCGATTTTTTATCCATTGCCGAGTTAAAGCTACCTCATTTGGAGAACAATTTTGAGGTATTACGGCATTTTTTGTAAAGAAAGTCGGTACTTTGATTATTGTTAATATGCAGTTGCAAAAGCCCTGAGGCTTTCTTTTGTAATATTCCTTTCTTTATGTTTAATGTGACACTTTATAAGGAACACTCTTATTCATTGCATTTATTGGACCCGTAAATTGAATATTAAAAAAAAATATATTTCGGATGGGGCAATTCATGTTTTCAATTTATTTTTGAATGCTTCTTGCTGTAAATTCCCAACATTAAAAACATATACAATTTTAAAATCCATAATAACACTTTTTTATTATTTTTTATTCTCGTTTTTAGACTTTTTTTTACATGAATTAAATAATTTATTAAATTGTTATATCTAACAGAATTTAGAGGCCGTCAATAAACGTTACCAATTTTTTGGTTCGAATTTTTATGGTTCGAAATTCATTTCCTTTGATTGAAAATTCTAGTATTTGGTTGAAAATGTTATTATTTCGTTAAAAATCCAACTATTTTGTTAAAAAGTAATTTTTTTGGTTAGAAATTCAGCTACTTGGTTTAAAGTGGAAATATTTTGTTAAAAATTCATTTTTTTGGTTGTAGATTAATCTCCTTGGTTAAAAATTTAACTATTCCATTTTTAGAACATTAATCTTCTGAGTTAAAAAATCATCTTTTGGGTTCAACTCTTTTCTTGAAAATTCATTTAATAAGATTTATCATTTTAGTTGAAAATTCATCTCTATTGTTGAAAATGTAACTATTTTGTTAAAGATGTAACTATTTTGTTTAAAATTAATTGTTTTTTTGGTTGATAATTACTTTTTCAACTAATTATATAAATATTCCACTTTTCGTTCAAAATCTATATTTTTATTGAAAATTGATCCTTTCTTGTTAGAAATTCATGTATTTTGATCCAAATGCGTCTTTTCTGGTCGAAAATTAATCTTCTCGGTTAAGAATTCATCATTTTTCTTTAAAAATGCAACTGTTTGGATGTAAATTAATATGTTTTGTTAAAAAATCATATTTTCAGGATGAAAATTCAACCGTATTGTAGATAATTCGTCCTTTTGGCTTTCCAATTCGACGATTTTGTTGAAAATTAATTATTTCTGTTGAAAACTCGTCTTTTTTTAGTAAAACATTAATCTTCTTGCTGAAAAATACATCTTTTTGGTTGAAAATTCAACTATTTTTTTATTCAATAATGTAACTACTCCATTTTTGGTTGAAAATTGATACTTTTTGATAAAAATTGATCTTCATTAGTTCAAAAAAACATGTATTTTTTGGCCGAAAATTAATCTTCTTGATTGGGAATTCATCTTTTTGGCTGAAAATCCAACTATTTTTTAAATTAATAATGTAACTTCCATTTTTGGTTAAAAATTGATCTTTATTAGTTAAAAAAAACATGTATTTTTTGGTCGAAAATTAATCCTCTTGATTGAAAATTCATCCTTTTTTATTAAAAATGCAAATGATTGTGTCTTAATTAATCTGGTTTGGTTGGGGATTTAATAATTTGATAGAAAATTGGACAATGTGGTTGAAAATTATTTTTTTTTCTAAATGAACATGTTTTAATGAAAATTTAACTTTTTGGTAGAAAAATAACTTTCTTGTTAAAAAGTCATATTTTCCGGTTGAAAATTCATCTTTTTGGTTGAAAATTCAACTATTTTTTTAAATTAATAATGTAACTATTCCATTTTTTGTTGAAAACTGATATTTTTTGATAAAAATTGATCTTTATTAGTTCAAAAAAACATGTATTTTTTGGTCGAAAATTAATCTTCTTGATTGAAAATTCATCTTTTTGGTTGAAAATTCAACTATTTTTTTAATTAATAATGTAACTTCCATTTTTGGTTAAAAATTGATACTTTTTGATAAAAATTGATCTTTATTAGTTAGAAAAAACATGTATTTTTTGGTCGAAAATTAATCTTCTTGATTGAAAATTCGTCCTTTTTTATTAAAAATGCAAATATTTGTGTTTTAATTAATCTGGTTTGGTTGAGGATTTAATAATTTGCTATAAAATTAAACAATGTGGTTGAAAATTATTATTTTTTTTAAATTATCATGTTTTTATGAAAATTTAACATTTTGGTAGAAAATTAACTTTCTTGTTAAAAAGTCATATTTTCCAATTGAAAATTCAACTATTTTTTTAATTAGTAATGTGAATATACCATTTTTGGTTGAAAATCGATATTTTTTATCAAAATTGATCTTTATTAGTTCAAGAAAACATTTATTTTTTGATCGAAAATTAATCTTCTTGATTGAAAATTCATATTTTTTTTTGAAAATTCAACTGTTTTTTAAATTAATAATGTAAATATTCTATTTTTGGTTGAAAATGGATATTTTTCGATGAAAATGGATCTTTATTAGTTACAACAAACATGTATTTTTTGGTCGAAAATTAATCTTCTTGATTGAAAATTCATCCTTTTTTATTAAAAATGTTAATGTTAATAATTTGATAAAAAATTGAACAAAGTGGTTGAAAATTAATTTTTTTAAATAACTCGTTTTTATAAAAATTTAACTTTTTGGTAGAAAATTAATTTTTTGGTTAAAAAAACATATTTTCCGGTTGAAAATTCAACCGTTTTGTGCATAATACGTCCTATTGTCTTTCAAATTCAACAATTTTGTTGCAAATAACGTATTTTGTTTAAAAAGAAATGTTTTTTGGTAGAACATTAATTTTCATGCTGGAAAATTCATCTTTTTGGTTACAAATTTAAATATTTGGTTCAAAATTAATTTTATTTAGTTAAAAATACAACTGCTTGGTTAAAAGTTTTTAGAGTTTGTAAAAAATTCATAATTATTTAAGACTCACTTCCTTGGTTGAAAATTTAACTATTACATTTTTAGAAAAATAATCTTCCGGGTTAAAAATTCATCGCTTGGGCAGAGCTCCTTTGTTGGAAATTAATTTTTTTTTAAGATTTATAATTTTTGTTGAAAATTCATCTCTTTGGTTGAAAATTTAACTATTTTGTTGAAAATTTATTTTTGTTTTTTTGTATAAGACCGTTGTCCGCCCTTCGGTCGCATTCCGACTCTGCCGGCCTGACGCGTGCATTTAGCAGGCAGGTTGGTCTCCAGTCCGTCGGGCCGATTACGTGCCTTCACGTATTGTTATCTGGGTAGACAGCCGACCACAGGAACCGATGACATTGGCTCAATCACACATGAAATATGTCCTACCAGAATTCAATGGTGAGGGCAATCTAATGCGATCCCTGCGACAATTGCGGCAGTACTGGGAGGTGGTACGCCCCAAGCATGCGACGCTGAGTACCTGATCGAAAAATCACTGTCAGGACCGCCCAGCGACTGGTGGCTCATTGTAAAAAATGACATCACTGATCTGGAGAGCTTCATGACTAAATTTCAGCAAAGATACTGGAATGAGCGAATGAGTGATAAGGAAACTCGCGAGGCATTTCAGCGACGAGATCAAATACGCTATCATGGGAAGAGGAATCCATAGGTGCGAGAAACTTATCGAGTTACTGGAGGAATTCGATAAGATAGGCTGTACAAACGATACCTACACGGAAAACAAAGAATGGCGTAACAAAAACAACTTCTCGCTTGAGAATAACACTTACAATCCTGGCACCTGGAAAGCACCCAACCCTAACAACAATTACAATAGACAAAACAATCCAGGCAACAATGGACATCACCACCCCCAAATATTACCGGAAATAAGCCGATTGCAAACTCAGGGGCGAAACCTGCCGTGAATTCTGGGGGGCAAAGAGCCCCGTATGAAGGAAACTCATGGAGGCAGCAACGAAATCAGCAGCCATATCGAGTTCAAAATATGGAAATAGGAGCCCCACACAATTCCAAAATTGAGGAGTATAATCATGGAGAGCCACCGATGGAGTCGGGAAACGAAGCAGAGCCACGTCCATAAAAAATAATGAAGAAAATAAAGAAATTGACGTGGCAACGGAAGTCACTTACTTTACACACATGCTGACCAACACCCGAGAAGACTTGACGGAAGAGACGGAAGAAATAGTAGGAAGGAGAAAATCTAAATATTACACGGCTAACATACAAATTGCAGGCATTATTACTAAAGCGCATATAGATACAGGTGCCGAAATTACCTGTATATCGGAAGAATTTTTCAATGGTAACAAAGAAAGATTCAACCAGTATCCATGCTTGCCGTTAGCAGGTATAGCTGTAGCTGGACACCTGGGGGGCAAGGCGGTCCGTCTCACACGTCAAATCTACGCGGATGTACAACTATCCGAGATTGTCGTCCAATTGGCATTTTTTATAGTGCCCCGCCTCTCACGTATATGCATAATTGAAATCGACGTAATGGACGAACATCGAACCAATATAAATTTAGACACGAAGACTCTAACCTTCCCCTACCTGCACGGACAACCAGCAATCAGGATCCTGCAAGACGAAGGCAAGGACAACCAAGATGGGGATTACGATTTATGTACGCTCAAATCTTCCATAATAAAAGAGGAGGAACCCAATGGGTGGTCGAAGGAGGAGGAGTATGTAGAAACTGAACTCCCACTGGAAGTCACACATGAGGAAGTCAAAAACAAAATGGAGGAGAGTCGAGGGCTTACTGAGAGAGAGAGAGAGACTCAGTAAAATATTATGGTTACACCTACGCGTATTTCCACGAGAACCTAGACTCTTGGAAAATTACCAGTACGTCCTGCAAATAAGAGAGGAGAGACCATTTGTAGGACGCAGTTACCCTATTTCCATGGCACACCGTGAAAAAGTGGACAAAGAAGTTCAAGGAATGCTGAAACTAGGCGTGATACAACGTTCAAGTAATCCATACATAAATCCGTTATTGCCCGTGATAAAAAAGGACGGAACTATAAGGTTATGTCTAGATGCACGTCGACTCAACGAGATCTTAATTGAAGACTGGGAATGTTCAGAACCTGCGGAATTTCTATTCCAGAAATGCAAAGGAATGAACATTATGTCCAATTTAGACATGTCTAGCAGTTTCTGGGAAGTCCCGTTACATCCCTACTCAAGAAAATACACGGCATTTCAATATTGTGGTAGAAGCTACGACTTTCGAGTAGTGCCGTTCGGTTAAAAACAAGTACAGCGGCACTAGTCCGAGGCTTAGACTGCGCATTACAGGGACTCGGTGATCAGATTATTTCATTCGTCGACGATACACTTATCACGTCAGAAACGAATTAATTACACTTGAAACATCTCGATGAAATCTTGGACCGGCTGGAGAAAAATAACTTAACACTAGATCTCGCTAAGTCACATTTTTTCAAGAAAGAGACTAAGTTTCTAGGCTTTATTTTAACCACCGAAGGTATAAGTCCCGATCCTGAGAAAATACAAAATATACAAGAATTTCCACCGCCGCGAAATGTTAAACAGCTCAGAGGTTTTCTCTGACTCATCAATTTCTACTCTAAATTCAGCAAGGAACATGCAGCACAAGAGAGTTTCGAAAAAGTGAAAAAACTTTTTGGAAACTCGATAATGCTGTAATTTCCGGATCCGAATAAAGGTTATTATTTGGAAACAGACGCGAGCAATTATGCGCTCGGTGCTTTTCTCTATCAAATAAACGATCAAAAAGAGAAAGAGATAATAACCCTGGCAAGTCGCACATTGAAAGTACCAGAACTTACTCACTTCACAACGGAAAAGGAGCTCCTCGCGATAGTGTGGGCACTCCAAAAGTTCCGCACGTACCTACACGGTGCAGAAATCATCAACCGCACGGACCACCTGGCGCTTACTTTCCTGAAAACTTGTAAATTTTATGAACGCCCGATTAACACGATGGATACTCGCTATACAGGATTAAAAATCAAAATCGAACACCTGCCTGGAAAGGAAAATATAATGGCTGACGAATTAAGGCGAATACATGACGGCGAGAGTTACAAGAAGAATCGTGGAGAAACTCGCGTGACAATAAATGCGCTCAATTCCCAACGCAACAGCGAAATTGAACAGTTAATGAGAAACATCCCTGCGAAACAACAAGAATGCAAGAAAATACAAAAGCTTGTACGAGATACCCAGAAAAACGGCGAAAAAGACTCGCGTTTCAACATATTGAACGATGCATTATATCACTGCGATGAAACTACATACAAAATCTACATTACTCGAGAGCTCACGGAAAAAATCATCTGGGAATGCCACAAGACATATGGACATCCAGGTGCAGAAAAAACATATAAAACGTTACGTGAGTCCTTCTACGCACCACGCCTTGGTAAAGTCACGCGAAAAATACTCGCGAGGTGTGACTCGTGCCAGCAAAATAAACTACCTACGCAAGCCTCACAGGCTATACAAGAGCCCGTATTGTCAAAAGAACCCTTAGAGATCATATCCATTGATTTTTTTGGTTCATTAACCAAAACAAAGTATGGTTATGAACATCTTTTAGTAATGATTGACACCTTCACAAAATTTACGAAATTATATTCATTACGAAAAGCCATAAGTAAAATGTTAATCAAAAAATTGGATGAATTCGTAGAAAGTATAGGAGCATCACGAAAGTTACTTTCAGATAGGGGCACGCAATTCACGAGTCACCGATGGAGGGAGGCGCTCGAAGAAAGAGGGATGCAGGTTATCTTAACATCAATACGTCATCCACAATCCGACATAGTGGAGCGCGTAAACCGTGAACTAGCACGACTCTTTAGGAACCCTCCTGCCCCCATCAACGAATCATATCACGACCTTACTGAAATCACCCCTTATGAGGTGTTGTGGGGTCGAGAACCAAAAAGATGATGGACAAATTTACTACCTCAGACACCACCCGCAAGAAAATCGACAAGTTCAGTTAATGGTACTCAGAGATAGAATAAAAAGAAAGCGAGAGAAATTATTGGAACGGATTAACAAGAAGAAAAAAGGCGTGACCTTCCAGGTGAACGAGTGGGTACTGGCTGAAGCCTGCAACGTTACAAATACCATGACAGGTGCAATGGCAAAATTCCTCGCGCTGTATGAAGGGCCATAGAGAATTAAGAAGCAAATCGCTCCGAATGTCTATATTCTGTGTGGCACTTAAGGCGACAAGGAGAGGGGACAGTACCACGCAAACGATCTTCGGAAGTACCTGCGTAGGAAAAGTGAGAGTAGGGAGAACGGAAATGCAGCCTCGAAAATCGAGGGGTCCTAGGAGCGTCGGAAAAATTTCGGGTAGGTCAGTTTCGACTAAACCTTCCAAGGGGTCTGACGCCAGCACGAGCTTAGAATGTATCGATGTCAATCCTTGCGTATCCATAAAATGTGATATGGATAAAGAAGAAGAGGACTATTGTGAAGCTGAGGCACCGAAAGACGTCACAACGACAAGAGTTTCATCTCCGGAATTAATTGATCTCAGTGAAGATCCGGAAACGGCAACAGGAGCGTTGGAGACAATAATCTCATCACCAAAGATACTTTGTCTCGAGGAAAAGCCTAAGAACACCCCTGTAAAAGAAAATGAACAGGATAAACAAAAGACTACACCTGAAGTAATTATCCTGGAAGATGAGCAGGAAGTTGTGGCTACATCACGCGTGAGAGAGCCATTGGGAGAACTACCGATTCCCTTAACGTCGCAGGATGTCCAAACACGTATAAATGAGCAAGAGCCACAACCCTCAACATCTCACGAGGTACTTCTAGAAATCGAAGTACTACCAACGTTGGAGGATGAACGAGAAGAAAGGAGAGAATAATCTGAGAAGCTGAAACGACGCCTTAGTCGAATAAATATTCACGCAGAAGAACACGAGACCGGCGAAACGACCATGTCTCGTCAACAAAGAGAAAGAAAACGTACATCCCAAGGAGAAAGCTGCAATGAAAGAAAAGCGGCATGACCCCGACGAGGAACTACCAGAGGCAGAATTGGAAGCTATAAGGCGTGAGGACCTACGTCGCAGGTTGAGCGAGGCCCAGCAGATACATGCGATCTTCGGTCAACGACACTCAACCGAAACGAAAGCGGATTGTGAAAGATACTGAGCCTGGTCGCCAACCCAAGATTGGCCGCTCATGGAAACCTGGCAGCAGAAAGAAACTAATGAAGCAAGGAATCCCAACAGGAACAACAAAGTCGAGTACAAATATCTTCACCTCAGTACTAATGGAATAATTAGTAACATTGAGAAGATCGCAATCAAGTGAGGACTTCAGAAACACATCGGCCGTACGAATTTTATATTTTTATTCTCCAGTACCTGTTCTGTATATTGCCCTTTAACATCTCGCTTCTGCATATCTTTTATTGTCTTTTTTTTGTTTGCTCTCTTCCAATTTGAGGGGCAGATGTAACCCTCTAGTTACAAGGGGTGCCTAAAAATAGGCAAACGAAATATCTTATATGTGGTTCTGACGAAAACTGGCATCGCACAGAAGAGATTCTAAGGCGCAGATTCTAGAACTCTCACTCGAACGCAATTACGTAAGCGTGGGAGGGCAGAGTGGAACCTGGAAATAAAAAGCGCAAAACCCCACTTATTTTAAAGTATCTTCCGTAAAAAGTGAAATTCTCTAAAAAATAGTCGAAGAGACCATATCTCGGACAACTGTTTCTAAAAGAGACTGAACTTTAAAGCGATCTCTGTTCATCAGCAACAAGAAAAAGAAACTCTTTGAGTATTTTCGAGCATAAATAAATGTTGTATCGTGGCATACCGCTCCGTCTGGTTGCTAGGGTAAAGTGAGTGAGAACGCTAGAGAGAGAGAGAGAGAAAAATCTCTCTATTTCAAAAGGGACTTGACGAGCCCAATAAATACAATTAAAAGTAAAGATTCTTAAAGTCGAGCCTGCTCGCAAATACTCGCTTTCTCGCTTCCGCCCTCCAAATTTACACAATAGGACGCTACCTGCGATGCTACATTCCTCAGCCCATTCGTAGGCTTCGAACGTGCTCGTACAGCACCCTCACAGGTTGAGGATTCTTAATACCTGATAGACAGGCTATGTAACCATAATCGGTTATTATAAAATAAAGTAAATAATTACCAGATTACCTTTTGTGTGCCTTAAGCGCCATTTATTACTCATCAAAATAAATTTATTATTTTAGGCTCGGGATAAACAGATGTCCCCGAATATTCAAAAGGCACTTGTTTCATAAAGCTATTTTATTCTCTAAAAATAAAGAGATAGAAAACATTTTGATTTTAAAGCACTGCGTGCACAAATTATGTCTTTACAACGTGAAAAGCGAATTCTTACGTTCTCTCCGTAGAAATATAAACATCTCTCTAATGTGTATTAATTAAATTGTGTTGATTTGATTTCTCAGACTGCCCGTTGTGCAGATAATTAGATTTTAAGTTACGATTCTCCGCAGGGAGAGATTCAGAGACGTTTTCTGCTTGTTTTATTACGCGACTGCCCGACGTGTATATCACATTTTTATTGCTAAGAAAAACCAAATATTAGAAAAACTCTCTAACTAGTGGATACAAGTTTTAGTATATTTTCTGATCTAGCGCTACTATAATTAATTTACATAGGGATTAGAAAACCTGCTCTGTAAAAATATAATAGGTTAGGTTCTTTTGAATAAAACACACATTTTTTATGTGAAAGGAATCTTACTCTTTCTCCTAAAGAAACCCTTTTCTATGAAATTATTATTATAATCTTCCTGGAATTATCAATTAATTCGAATAGATAACTCAGCCAAAATCCAGCGATTACAATTGGCGCCCAACTTGGGGCTAGCGAGTTGAAAAAGAATAAGATTATTTAGGTGAAAAACAACCTTGTAAAATGGATGAAAATACAAAAAAATCGTTAATGCATTTTTCACGAACAAATAATTCAAAAAAGTGTATCTCCAACCGCCTACGATATATATTACGATATATATATATATATATATCACATAAAATCATTATTCTAATTATTTTTCAAAAGTATATTTCATTAATTAGATGAATGTGAAGATAAAAATATAAAGTTAAATAGCCACTTAATATGTTGTAATACTCTATGGTTGGTTTCTTGTAATTGCCTGAAACGTGTCAGGCCTTTATAACAATAACTGAGTATTCTTCTGAATGCCTGAATAAACCAGGCAGTTGGACGCCAGGTACAGATTCCGTCTCAAATTCTTCTGAACGCTGCCAATCGGCTGAATACCTAGGTAGTCGGCTGAATGCCTGAAATCTCCAAATGCCTACGACATATAGATGTTTCATTGATTACGGACCAAACAGTGTGAGTATTACACGAATTAAAAGATATGCTTGTGAATGTGCCAGTGGTCGAAGATCATTGTCACACGCGAGTTACTTGTCGAAATGCGTAAGGCCTGCTGAATTTCTCAATAAATTGTTTACACAAAACAGTATAAATCCCGTGATAGAGGAAGGCAGTGACGAAGAGTAGGTGTATAGCATATTAGAGTGAGGTTTATTGTTAAAATCATACTTACTTTATTGATTTATAAACTGAAAATAAAGTATGCCCCCAATCTCATGGAATTACATAGATATTAGGGGCCATAATTTTGTATTTATTTTTTTTAAACACAAAATTCATTACAGAAAAATGGTTACAAGATTACAATAATTTTTTTTCAGCCCTTTCTCGTAGAAGGAATTGATTGCTAATTTTTTATAGTTGTCCTAATACCCTATATAACATACATTAAAGCCATCAAAATCGGCTAAGATAATTTTGAGAAATTCGAATTATTTGATTTTTCAAAATTTGTTTATAACTTTTGTAAAAAAATTTTTTGGAAGTTGGCACTTGGGGTAAATCAGTCTTATAGGAACGTATCCTTAAAATATCAACCAAAAAGAAGAGGGGGCACTTCACCTATGCTTACCCGGCTACGGCCTTCGTGAAATCAAGTTTTCTCCGAACCCCCTTTCTTTCTTCACCGTCTTTAAACGAGTCGTTCTTAGTATCACAGATACCCGAATCGTCATGATCCGAAAATAATATTTGCAATGAATTTTTAAGCCCTAAAAATAAAAAAAATTATTTATTTATAAAAAATTAATTACTTGCATATTTGTTTTTCTTCCCTTTTTATTAATATTAAATTACCTGCTTCTTTTTTGTAACTGAGTATTTTAGGTTTCTAGACATTTATACTTACCCTCCACTGAAAGAGACGAAACTGTCGACTTTTCTTTCTCCTTCAGAACTTCCATATTATGTCAGCTTCGTATTTAATACCACACTATCTATGAATTATAAACATTATTCTACATAATATCTGAATACACTAAAGTCCCGCTATAGTGGTTCCCGTTAGACAGGACAAGGCGGTCCAATGGGACGAGAAAGAGAGGCGCTTACAAGGTCAGCGGAGTTGCGATGTTTACGGTTCGTCATTATAAGAAGCCACAAGCAAGAAGGAGAAGAAGAGCGGTTTGGAGAGTCCCGAGACAGTGTGACGGCCATTGAGGGTACCCCCGAGACGGCCACTACAGTGGGACTCCAGTGTATATTATTTCGCTTGAGGTTAGGTTTATTATAATCAATGCAAATCAATGACAGCAAAACAAGGGCCATGGTGAAGGTCTGAACTATTTTAGCAGAGTTACGTACTTTCATCACGGAATCCACGTACAAAAACGAGTTGCGTGAATTTGTTATTTATTAATGATTACGCTCTAAATCAATCAATAGAAAAATCGAAGCGTTTTTATTACGGCTTTCAACACACTCCAACAATTTCTGACGGTAACTCAAAATCCAAAAAAATGAAGTTACGTAGTTTCTATCCGCTATCGCGAGTTGCGTATATTCTGTCCGTCCCTACGAGTTACGTAGATTCCATTTGTCAGCGCGAGTTACGTAGATTCTGTCCGTTACCGTGAGTTGCGTACTTTCTTTTAGGACCCATCGAATATATAGCACACACTTGAGTTTTTAATGTATGATTATTTAATTATATTGCTAAAGATAATTAACTAATCTTTCATTATCGAGCGCGAAGCCCGAGATCCGACAGACGCGCGCGCCAGGCGCTCTCAAACTTGCGAACGCAGCGAGCCGCGTGCGATAAGAATGTGCCCGCGCAACAGGAAAATGTTTAATTTGAATATATTCAAAATTCGTGTTTCCAGAACAGAAATGCCAGTTCTTTGCTCTTGAAAAAACTCGAATATTGTCGGGAGAAAGTACTTAGTGCTATTTACAGAAGATATCACTGTAGTATAAATCTACAGATTGTCAGATGACTTTATAAATAACGTAACAGAACTTTTTCACCCAATAAACAATTGAAGCTTTTATGCAAAACATAATCGAAATATAGATATTATAACTCCATTATTTGTAATAATAAAATCATGATTATACTTTATCTGAAGTGAAAAGATTAAAATACAGGAAACATGAAGATATTTGACACAATTTATAACCTTGCGAAATTTTTACTTTTATAATACCTTAAAATGAAAGGGGTTGCCCATTTTTCAGGTCATTCCCCCCATAATATTACGCTAGATTTTCCCAATCCATGAAATACAAAATAATCAAACCATCCAATTTTTACATTTCCTTAAGAAAGTCACGCACTAGTAGCTAGGTCTCTCATATGAGAAAAATTCATCGAATATTGATGTATTTTCGTAAATAATCTGCGAACTTTGAGAAAGAATTGACGAACTCGATGTGAAAATTCTAAAACGGTTCATCAGTTTTTTTTCGTGAATATTTACAAAAATATTACAAGTGATTGGGAGAAGATTCTCAGAGCACTCACGAGCTTGCCCGACAAATCTGAGAAATGGGTGGTAGGTTCGCCAGCATCTGACCCGCGCAAACGCCCCCCCCCCCGACGCGCGGTGCAGGTGTGCGCGCGTATGTGGGGTTGGAGTTCGTCTGATGAGTGGCTACAAGTTTTATAAAACTTATATTGTTTGGCCTCGATGACTGCGCGTGCTTACGCATTCTTGGTTTATGTTTAGAAACTGATTAGTCAGCAGTCTTCGAGGGTTCGAATCCTCAGAGTTGCGAATTTATAAATTAATATAAATTAAATCGCTGAAATAAAATTTTTCCTTTTTATATTTAAGTCTGAAATTTTCAGGAAATGTTCGAGGAAATTCGAACTGTTCGTAAAAGCTTCGAAATTTATCCATACATTTCTCATTGAAATAAGGACTTAATGTTTCATTTTTTTATCTCGTATCAGAGACCTAGCTACAAGTTCGTGAGTTTTTTACGGTTAAATTTTTTTCGTGTAGAGCAAGATTCGATAAATCGATCCTATTATAAATAGGACATGCATTTCGGTCAACTTCATGTGTAGTCCGTAAACCCTATTGGTCATAAATTAGGTGAAATTCATTGTTAGTTTCTCTAAACATTGAGGAAAGGGAAGAAAGTGTTCTCAACATTCAAAACAAAATCAAAAATTTGAGTTATCTTGAAAACAGTGAGAGATACGCGAAAACTGACAATACTTACCGGCTTGCTAAAGGCGAATGATTCTCGGCCACACCTATCTAAGCTAGTAAACAGATTTTCGAAATAAAATAAAAATTTTTAATTATTACGAAAACGGTCAGAAATACGTGAAAACTAACACAATTTTAATGATTTTCAAGAGAGGGATTGTTTTTCACCAACTCGAACTAACACAATAAGAAGATTTTTTAAATAAATAAATAAATAAATAAAAATGTTGAGTTATCTTGAAAACGATGAGAGATACGCGAAAACTGATCGACCTTTAAATCTGAAGTATTGAATTACACTGCAATTACTTTTATAATTTAAAAAAAATACGTAATTCTAGATTTATTATTATATTATAAATTAATTGTTAAAAATTAAAAAAAACAGTTAATGCGATAAGATTTGTACCAATATTGTCATTAAGTTTTTTTTGAAGTCGTTGAAGATAATTTGAGTATTTATTTTACAATTGGCAAGAAACGGCCTACTTTGTGAAAGTATCCTGAATTTCGTTTTCGCATCACCATGTAGAGTCTGAATCAGGTTTACCCAGGGTCTACCGAACCTTTCACTGCTCGAAAAGAAACCGGCCTACGGTCTCGATCGCACGTGCGCAACTGATTTATCGACGAATCGAAAAACCCTCACCCATTACCTTTCAGAAAACTTTTTGCTTTGGAATCAGCACGGCCCACAAACTTGCAATACTTAAGTATAGGTCTGCTTTTCAGATTGGGTCTCCGTGTTTCACAGTAATTTCCAAAACATTTTTTTGAAATGTCTAACAATTTACGTTAGGTATTAAATTCATGTGACTGAGAAATCAGTCAATTTTTCATAGATTTTCGATGTTTTTAAACCCTGTATGGCCGTTATCGAAATGTTGTAAAATGTAGACTGTAACTTTTTTTAAGTAGGATTTTTAAAACTGCACTACCGGCAGAAAGTTTGGGTATGTTTCCTCTGTTTTTGTTTAAAAATTTTTCTGCACTTCAAAGGCGAACATCTGTTTCTTTCAAAGAAATTACTCATATATCTGTGCAGAAACTGAATGTACGACTTTCTATTCAGAATAATTTAAAAGATTATAAAATTTCACGTCGAATTCGCCTAGGTAAAAGTTATTTTAATGAACGAATAAAAAAATATTTAGCTTCAAAGTCAAAGATTTTTTTAGCACAATGAACATTTTGAAATATTTTCAACTCTTTGTCAAATCTAGAAAAGTCTTCCTGAAAATTTGTAAAAATCATAAAATCAAGAGAAAATCCTACTTCTTAAATCTAAACCAAGAACACGGTCAAATATTTTATTATTGCTGAGTATTTCTGAAAATTTATTCACTCGTGCAATAGAAATTTTGGCGAATTCGACGCGAAATTTTATAATCTTTGAAATGATTCTGATTACGAAGTCGTGGATTCAGTTTCTGCACAGATATTCATCTTTGAAGTAATGAAAAATTTTCAAACAGACGGAATCCATTTCAAATGAAGCAGGTTCTACACTGGAAGTCGCAGAATCTTTCGGGGACAAAATATGTTCTTTTGAAGAGGAAATTAGGCGATACGTATTAGAATTTTGTGCTCTGTTTCTCAAAAAACCCTACATTTTATTTCATTTATTTATTGAGATATTTAACGTTTTCTTTCTGATTCTACACTGAAAAAAAGGATTACTTGTACCAAGTGAATTTTACTTGGCTGAAGTAAGTGCAAGTCCTGATTATTTTCAAAGAAATATTTATTTGAGGCAAATAAATATATGCACTTTGAATGAAAAAAAAAAAAATTTCTTTCAGCCAGACAAATGTTAATAGGATCAAGTTAACATTGTTTGATTCAAAAATACGACCTATTGGTCGGAGGGAAATATTTCTTTGAATCAAGGAAATATTAATTCAAGACAAAAATATACATTTTAAATCAAATAAATGACTCATAGTTCCCAATGAATATGCCATGAATGGAAATGTATATTTCTTTGAAATGAGGAAATGTGAATTGATGGAAAGAAATATATTTTAAACAAAAGCAAATATTTTATAGGCTCAAAAAACTATTTCTTCACATCAAATTTTTTAATATTTGAAGCAAAAAAAATATCCTACTAATTCAAAAGAATTCCTTTGGCCTAAACCATGCGCGAGTGCAATAAAGTAGTTCGTACTTCAACTGTAGTACATATTTTCCTAAATAAACAAATGGATTCTTTCAGCCTTAATTATAATTAACATTGTTGTTATTATACATATTCAATTTAAACAATTCACGTAATTTGAAACCTTGATGAACCTGAAACAGAAAAGTTCGATGAAAAATCCATCTCCAGCAGGAATCGAACTTGGGTCCGTTGAGTGTGAAGTCTACAGCGATCACCACGACGCTGTCGCAACATGGAAATTCTAAGGTGGAAAGCCGCATTTAACGCTCACAATAAATGCCAAAGAAATATTTCTTCAAATCGAAAACATGGATATGGAATTTAACAACATATTTCTTGAATCTAAAGATGTATTAAATCGAAACAAATTACGCCAAATTATTAAATATTTGATTAAACAAAAAATTACTTCGTTGGAATAACAGTAGTAGTATTTTATGATACTCTCTCCCTTTTACAGGTTTGAGAGTCTTCAATAGCCATTACAAAAATCTCCTCATAACAATTGTAAACCTAACTTAACCTACTTAAATTTAATCTCACACCTCCTTCTATACTCTAAGCGGAAACGGAAGCCCTACACCTAAACAACTTCATCCTCTTTCCTTTTTACTACCGTCACAAACTCTCCCTTTACCCGAACTGTCAGATTGTCCAGTTGCAAGTTACAAAACTCAGCTTATTGTCTCTAATCTCCTTTCTCTTACCTCACTCTTTTCTCTTTACCTCACTCTACTAGCAGCAACAAGTTCTCCCTCCTCCTAATCTGTCAAAATACAATTTTTGTCTCCCTTACCGCTTTTTATTCTCTGGTCTACCTTATATCACATAACCCACACTGTAAACCATTTCTTTCCATCACATACCCTCTCACAAGACATCAACCACTTTGCTCTGCTTTACAATTTAACCTTTTTCACCACACTCAGCTTCTTCTATCTCTTCTTTTCCTAGTGGTCCTCTTATTTCTCCTCCAGCCGAATCACCTCCATTCTGCCTTCCTTCTCGTTCCATTTCCAGATTGTCTCCCCTACTTTTGCTTTCATGTACTTGATTTTTACCTCGACACCTGTCCGTTCCAACCTTTCCTTCTCTCTTCGGAGCCAATCTTCCACCAACTCCTCTCGTTCCGTCCAATCCTCCTCGATCCATAATCCTGAGTTCTTTAGTTTACCCCTTGCCTCCAGTAACTCCGTTTTACTCTCCATCGATTACAGTTTGAGCATCAAAACTCCATCAATCTTCCATGACTGCTCTACTTTCGCCACCCTCTGTGTGCGTGCCGCTAGGCTCTCCACTACACTTAATACCTTGCAGTCGTCTCCACTGATCCCCAGGGCTTTCAAGTTTCTCCTTTTCTCTGCTCTGGCCTCCTTCTCTGTCACTCATTCTTCCTTCGTCAAAACCCTAAGAGGATTCTTCAAAGTGCTCTCATTCTCCTCCGTCTGACATCTCGCATCTTTCTTTTCTATCTCGCTCCCCTCGGAGGCTGCTCTCCCTTTTTCTTCGGTTCCACTAACCTCGACTTCTCCATCAACCCTTCGACTTTCAAGTTGAGCTCCTGGATACTCATATGCATCTTGCTCTCCAGGATCGCTCGTTCCTCTCTTTCTCCCATTCCACTTTTATCAATTCCCACCATATTTCCATCTTCTTCTTCTTCTTATCACCGTCACCACTCATCGCGCTATTCGTCTGTTGGTAACAACTCGGTCTCTCCTCTCGTTTTCTCACTCTTCCCGCCCGCTGTGACTTCTCTCTCACTCTCTCTTCTTCTCCACTAATATAGACAACGCTGTAGTCAAGCTACCGTCTCGTCACAGCTGACGCGCTCTCCACGCAAGCCTCTAGCGCCTTTTCTCCTTGCCCTTCCGGTTCGATCCCTAACCTCAAAGTTCACATGTGCTGATTTTTGCTCCGCACCTTACACCTTCTCCACAGCTTCCGCGACCACACATTCACCTCCAACTTTTTTCCAACCACTTCCTCTCCTTTTTCTTCACTACACCATTACACATCTACTCTCGTTACCGTCCTTCTCCTGCCAAAATGCTTCACCGATCTCACGCACGTTTACTCCTTTCCATACCCGAACCGGAAATCCCGTTGGAATAACAGTTTATTTGTTATGAATAATTTAACTCTAGTAAGCAGATGAAATATTTCCTTCAACTGAAGAAATAAATATTTATGTAAACACAATATCTCGTTCATATAAATAAATTCGCTTCATTGGTATAAATGCATGAACTCTGTAACAAATAAATATATTTTTTTAATGTCATGGATATTATTTTGAATTAAACCTTTATTTCTTTGATTAAAATAAACCTAAAGACTTGATTCAAGTATGCGAAATCAATAGATTCAAATGCGTCCGAATCAATTCCAAGAATCAAACTGATTGAATCAAATAAATATTTCTTTGAGCGTATAATCATATTTCAATGAATCTATACCTTTTTTTCACGCATGCTTTAATTAATTAATAAGTACTCACGTGAAATTACTAATTGATACGAGCGTGTGTGTGTGTGACGTATGCCTAATTTTCAACTTTATTGATCGACGAAAGCGGGCGAATTTTTCAGTGCGAGTTGAGAGAGAGAAGCGAGCGGCACGCGTACGCGATAAGCATTTTGCGAACTCTTATACTTTACAAAATATTAACTTTAAGGAAAATGTGTGCAAGTAAAAGAATTGACAATGAATAAATGACAATTCATTCAAGTTTGATAGAATCAGTTTTTTTAAATCAATAAACCAGATCTTCACTCTAATCCTTATCTAGCAAAAATCAATCTTTCAACTGTTTCTGGGTGAAGTTCCGAATAGCTGAATTGTCCGATTTTATTGAAACTTCGGATACTTATGTATTTTGACGCGCTGATTACGAATATGATAGTGAAAATTGGCGACTAAGCGATTTTCTTCGAGAAACCCATAAAAACACCACAAAAATCATGTTTTTTGCACTTATCTCAGTATGTACGCAGAATTTCGAAAAATGTTGTAAACAAAAGTTTTAGCTAATATAAAAATACATCTTTCTTTTTTTGGATACACTTTTTGCCATAAGCCATTATTTTTTGAGAAAAAGAGGATTGCCTTGTAAAAACAAGAAAAGGTGTTGTGGGGGCGGGAAGGAACCCCTTTCACAGGTCACAGAAATAACTAAAGTCACACACGACCTTCTTTCTAGCCTATAGTGGGGGCGGGAATGCACCCCCGTGACAGGTCACAGAAATAACTTAGGTCACACAAGACCTCCTTTCCAGCCTATCTTGGGGGCGGAAAGGCACCCCTGTGACAGGTCACAGAAATAACTTAGGTCACACACGATATCCTTTACAGCCTATCGTGGGGGCGGGAAGGCACTCCTGTGACAGGTCACAGAAATAACTTAGGTCACACACGACCCCCTTTCCCAGGTGTTTTGGGGGCGGGAAGGAACCCCTGGGACAGGTCACAGAAATAACTTAAGTCACACACGACCTCCTTTCCAGCCTATCGAGGGGGCGGGAAGGCACCCCTGTGACAGGTCAAAGAAATATTTTAGGTCACACACGACCCCCTTTTCCAAGTGTTGTGTGGGCGGGAAGGCATCCCTGTGACAGGTCACATAAATAACTTAGGTCACACACGACCCGCTTTCCCAGGTGTTGTGGGCGCGGGAAGGAACCCCTGTGACAGGTCACAGAAATAACTTAAGTCACACACGACCCCCTTTTACAAGTGTTGTGGGGGCGGGAAGGCACCCCTGTGACAGGTCAAAGAAATATTTTAGGTCACACACGACCCGCTTTCCCAGGTGTTGCGGGCGCGGGAAGGAACCCCTGTGACAGGTCACAGAAATAACTTAAGTCACACACGACCTCCTTTCCAGCCTATCGAGGGGGAGGGAAGGCACCCCTGTGACAGGTCACAGAAATATTTTAGGTCACACACGACCACCTTTCCCAAGTGTTGTGGGGACGGGAAGGCATCCCTGTGACAGGTCACATAAATAACTTAGGTCACACACGACCGCCTTTCCCAGGTGTTGTGGGGGCGGGAAGGCACCCCTGTCACAGGTCACAGAAATAACTAAAGTCACACACGACCTTATTTTCAGCCTATAGTGGGGGCGGGAAAACACCCCCGTGACAGGTCACAGAAATAACTTAGGTCACACACGACCCACTTTCCCAGGTTTTTGGGCGCGGGAAGGAACCCCTGTGACAAGTCACAGAAATAACTTAAGTCACACACGACCTCCTTTCCAGCCTGTCGAGGGGGCGGTAAGGCACCCCTGTGACAGGTCAAAGAAATAACTTAGGTCACACAGGACCTCCTTTTCAGCCTATCGTGGGGGCGGAAAGGCACTCCTGTGACACGTCACAGAAATAACTTCGGTCACACACGACCTCCCTTCCAGCCTATCGTGGGGGCGGGAAGGCACCCCTGTTACAGGTCATAGAAATACCTTAGTTCACACAGGACCTCCTTTCCAGCCTATCGTGGGGGCGGAAAGGCACTCCTGTGATTGATCACAGGTATAATGTTGTTTATCCACCTACCTGTACAATAGATAATTGCTTTTGCATTGTATCTCCATTGGTTACGGCTTGGTACCTTCTCACGTTCTTCACCGCGGGAAGATTGGGGTATTTTGAAGAACATTTTTTTTATATTTTGTAATATTTCTCATTAATTTTTATTTTTAATTTTTCAAATTTTATTAATTTCTAAATATAGTTGCATTTACTTCAATTGAGAATGCTGATTATAATTAGTGGCCAGGGTAGCATACTTCAATATTTGCGATTACTTCTTTAAATGGATCAGCATCTATTTTATTGAGCCGTCGCCGCCACAAAAATTCGCAGAGGTGATCTGCAAGATTGCTCTTGTGCACTCCTCCTCGTGAGAGGAACAATGGGACCCTGCGGTGGTTGTTAACCTTTAGTTTTTGAATATATATATATATATATATATACACACATACACAGTAACCATTTGTTTATATAATTTGAATGAATAATATCAAATAACATATTTTCAACACGAAACCTTACTGGCAGTATAATAATTAAAGCACAATTGGGGAAAAAATGTTGCGATTTTAAATGTCTACACTAGGAATTTGTTTGTATAATTTGTTCATAAAATTTAATGAACCGTATTAATTGTATTAAATGTTAAATAAATCAAAATCTGTCATTGACAGGAAAAAACAGCATGAATATTTTGCATTTTTTAAACAATTTAGCTGTGAACGCTCAGTGGAATTTTGAGCCTTTGAAAACGACTGATTCGGAAGCATATTTCATGGAAATTTTTTATGTAAAGTTTTTAGGGCTCACTGGTAAAACATTTGTCTGTGAAATTATTTAATTCACAATGGCATTCACAATTTGCAGGTTCCTGTACAGGAATATTCATGTGGGACAGAGATATTTTTGCGAGTGTCCCGCCTGCTCAGGAATCAGTACAGGATCCTTCATTATTACTTGTTGCAAATGTGTACCACTCACACAGGAACCTGTACAGGATCCTCCCTAGGGAATTTATCGCAGCAACATGCATGATAATGCAGAAACCTGTACAGGTATTTGAATACCCAGGTATCCACAAAGGATTTTAGGGTCTGGCCGCCACGGGCGCTGCCTGTCATATCCGGTAAATATCAAGGTCATGTCCTTACCCAGTAGGGCCTAAGACTTATTATACTTGTTCGTTACTTTTGCCGTGAGCCACCTTGCGGTAAAACTTTCAGGTTGACTTGAATAGATAAAGGATAGAATGAGATAGAGAAGAGAGGATTTAAAAAGATATATGTAAATTTAGATTGTAAATTTGATTGATATAGGGAGAGCTAGAGAAGAGTGGATTGAAAAAGATACACGTGAATTTAGATTTCCAAAGAGATAGAAAAAGATAGACTTGATAGATGTAGGCTACGATGAGATAGGGAAGAGCAGACTGAAAAAGCTAGACTTAAATTAAGATTAACCGAGAGATAGAAAACTATTGACGTGGATAGACAAAGGATATGATGAGATAGAGAAGATGAGATTGAAAAAATAGACGGGAATTTAGATTGACAAAGCGATAGAATGCGATACATTTTCTCTATATCTGGCTATCATAAAAATTCAATATCATTCAAAAAGATAGAAAATCTATCTTTTTACTTCCAGCAGAGTATTTTCCCCTATGCTTGATCTATTTACGTCAACCAACAAGTGAAATCAGTCTTCGGGCCTATAAGTAGAAGCCCGGCAAACCGTTTTGCCAAGTTCGACACAGTTGTCGACTAAGGTATTGAAATATATTTCAAGTGTGTAGGTATATTATAGGCATAGACGTCGCGTTGTCTTTCTAGTACGTGGTCAACGTCTAATTAACTTTTTAAAATAAATTCCCTTACTTTTCGATAGATTTCCGAACTTTGAAGGATAGAAAATGATAAAGAGTACTCAATCGCGGAAGACAGAAAAAGAAATAGGCAAAGATTTAAATTTATATTAAAGAGATAGAATGAAGTAAAGAAAAAGATAAGGGTCCTCGGTTACAAAACATATGGAAGGAGATTGAAAAATATTGAAATTCGTGATAGATAGACTAAGGTATAGAAAAAGATAAGAGTCCTCGGTCACGAAAGGTACTGAAAGAAGTAGACAATTATTGAGATTGGGGACAAGAAAAGATAGCATTTTAGGGATACAAAGTGATCCATTGAGAGAGATAGAATGGTTCTATCTTTTCCTATTCCCCTATTTCTATCTTTTGCCATCCTTCTACTTCCAGCAGGGTTGCTTGATTACAATCTCCTTGTGAGAGTCTTTTTCAAAGTATCTCGAGTTGCAGGTGAAATGCATAACAGCACTTTCATTTTTCTCTTGATTATACTCTTGGTGAATTATAAGTAAGGGAGACCGGGGCTAGTTGGGACACGGGGCTAGTTGGGACAAAGCGAGTTTTAATACTAATATGGAACATATCGCGTTATACGTTGTACAGTGGTCGAAGCTCCCGAGACGCAATATACGAGTGTATTTTTATGTCAAAATATTGTGTTTCACAGAAAATATTGCCGTCTAGAAATCTAGAAAGATGAAATCTGAAAATGATATAAAGTGACTCGATAAGCTTTCTTCGTAATTGAACACAGCTGGAAAATTAAAAAAATAAGTCAAATGTCTTTAAAAGTGATTGTTCCAACTTTCTTCCTTTTTAAAAACAACTACAGATTTTCTAAATTGGCATTGTTTTATTTGTCCCAACCTGCCGCATATACGAGGCAGGTTGGGACACAGGACATGATCTCAGTTATACACTTGCCAAAATTTATATAATGAAGTTTATGCGCCCAAAAAACTCACATCAATAGCCAAAGATATGCACTTCAACAGCAATTTTAGAATGATTCTGAAAAATTTACTAGAAAGACGCGAAAAATTATGGATTCGTAGTTGTCCCAACGAGCCCCGGTCTCCCCTACGTAATTATATCGACGATAATTCTCAAATCTCTTCAATATTATTTCTTTTATCCCAGTACAATGGTGTTAAATTTTGGAAAACATTTAAAGAAACATAAGCTGACTGAATTATATTATAACGGTTCTACCATGTGGATCGTAAAATCAGCTGCAGAACGTTTTATCTAGGACTACCAACGTAGTAGAAACTAAAAGTAATTTACTTAATTATGGCGCCAGATTTGAATTTCGTAATCATATTTGATTTTCTTAAATTCTCAAATTATGAAAATAATAATATTGCAACCGTTGGAAAGGGGTTGGGGATGCCTACCAGTCTTAAATGACCCCAGTCGGGATAGTTTCGGGGGAGGGGGCGTAAAGTTTAATGGGGCTTGTGGAAATGTTGGAAAAGGAGTCGGGGTGCACACGAATTCGAAACTATCTTGACTGTGGGGCATTTACGACTGGTAGGCAGCCCCGATCCCTTTCCAAAGTTTTTGGTTGGGGGTTGAGAGAGCTTATGGAAAGATGGAAAAGGGGTCAGGGTAACTTCAAATTCGAAACGAACTCGACTGGGGGGCTTTTACCGCTCTTAGGCATCCTCAACCCTTTTTCAATGGTTGTTGTTGTTGGGGGGGGGGGCGCGTACGGTTTGCAGGGTATTGTGAAAAAGTTGTGAAAGGGGTCGGACTGCCGTCTTTGGTGGGGGGACGTAGATTTTTTTTAGGGTGGGGGCTTCTGGAGCGGGGCTTGGGGGAAGGCTTCCGTTTGATTCGCGTTGATCATAAAAAATGCATGACGCAAGTTTTGAAGAAATAAAAAAAAATCGAAATTTCCGATGTGAAAAATCTCGATATTTTGAAAACTGTAAGAAAGCGACACTTTTTTCAGCCAGATTCGTGCCTGTAATTATGATTCATTAATTTTAGAAATAAATGCAAATTGTGGTCATTTATATATGGAGAGATCGTTTTTTTTTTTTTTTTTCTTAAATCACGTTGCCCGTGAGATTTAGAATTCTTTCATTAAAATTTGTCATTCGATATTATTTGTTAATTTTATACACAAATTTTATGAAAAACTACAAGTGCAGATATTACAATTCAAGAAGAAATAATGTTATTTTTCAATTGTGCTTAAATTTTGATGCCCGTCAACTGTCCACGTGATATATGAACATTGCGTAACTCCTATAATTTTGAGAATATTCAAAAATCCTTTGGGCCTTAAATGTTTTTTATAAGGTCGATAGGGGTAAGTATGATAACGGGGTTTGAGTAGGTATGTTAAGCTAACGTAACCATATGTTCGAATCGAGCTAAAACCTATGTCATAATTAAGAGCTCATTCAATGCTAATTTAATGCCCAATTGACCAATATAATGCTCCACTATTTAAGAAAAAACGTGGGTTACGCTAGCTTAACGTTAAGCTGACGTAACCACATGTTCGAATCGAGTTAAAACCTTCGTCATAACTGAGAGCTCATTTAATGCTAATTTAATGCCCTATTACCAAATTCAATGCTCCCCTATTTAAGAAAAACCGTGGGTTACGCTAGCTTAACGTTAAGATGACGTAACCACACGTGAAAATGATGTTGAATCGAGTTCTGACCTATGACGTAATTAAGGGCTAATTTGAGGCGCTCAAAAACCACAAAAAGACATCTTCCAAAATCAACCCCTGCCACTCAAAAACCACCCTGAATACAAATTATGCAAAAATTGTAAATCTGTCCATAGCATATGTGAGGGCTCATTAAAGGCTAATTTAATGCACTGTCACCAATTTTAATGCTCTGCTTTAAAAAATACAGGGATTATGCTGGCTGAGTGTTAAGGTGAGACGTGAAAATAAGGCAAGTATTGAATTTATCACATTTCTTTTAATACCATACTATCTACATTTGAATCATTGCGATTTCACTAATTTTCAGTGAAAGACGTGACTGGTTTCAATTAGTGGACTTTCCCACGTTTTTTTCATGCATATCGCCCCCAAATTTGTACGAATACATAAAAAATAAATGCGTTAAAAAATTATATTTAGGAGGCTCTGGATGTTCCATGAAATTCAATACGTATTTCCCACGTGAAAAAAAGACGTTTTTGTACATTTTATCCAGAAGCGTCAATCTGAGGTCATTCGAGATGAAACTTAACATTTTTCTTCACAATCAGCTGTCAAATACGAAAGAATAATTAGTTCTCAAATATCACCCCCCATAAGTCGCGTACAAATTATAACTAGCGCCAGAAACTCGCGAAGCCCAATTTTTCACTCTTGAAGTTTTTTTTGGACCCTATAAAATAGACTTATGGGGATGTCATTCAAAAACTAATTATTCATTTATATTCTTTAACAAACTGTAAAGAGAAATGTTGAGTTTCAACTCGATTCACCTAATATTGACGAATCTGAATAAAATGTTCTTCGTAGCTTTTGAATACCAAGAATATGGTTATTTTCCTAAAATATGGAGTGAGTCGCCAAAAGTCCACCTTTGTCCGCGGGGAAGGGGCTGGGGGGGGGTAAAGTTGGTAAAAAAATGTGTAGGTGCTATATTGACGGCCCCTTATCAAATTTTCTTCTATAACAAAATTAAGGGTTTATTTATAGCTCTCCGAAACTAGAAAAAACTAACTTTATTATCTGATATTTTGAGCCGACACTTATTTCATTCTTTGTGCTCTGTGCCGGTCTGTTTATAATATCATATTTCGTTTAACTGTTTTGATGAATACTGTAAGCAAATGATATCGTAGAGGTTCGAAGGCACTCAAATATACGAATTTGGACGTGATTATGCCCGATTTGCCCTGTTGCCAGGCTAGCGCCAGGGTAGCACGATGAATTCGGCATCATACCTCCGTTAATTTCCTCTCAGTTTCGTTTCCATACGTGTGACCGATGGAAGTTAATGGGTTATGATTAAAATTCTTAATATTTGAAGGAAAAAACTGTAAATCGTAAAATAGACCATTCGATTGTTACGCGTGAAGTTCTAGGTGAAGTTTGTTTATGTCTTGAATCAGTGAAAATGTGTTCTGTGCCTGGAAGAAAGCCGAAAATTTCGGAAATTCTCGTAATATCGAGTATCCAGAAACTGAATGATGACATTTTTTGGGACAATGGAAAATTAAAAGGTAAAAGCGATGAGGTATGGGAAAAACTCTCTGCAGAATTAAGTGGTGAACTTAGTGCAAAAACACTTTATACCAAAATGTGCAATCCAGCTTTCCGCAAAAAGCTCGGCCTGAAGCAAAACCTATGCAATAAGATAATCGTAAGTGAAAACCTTACTGACACTTCTGACGAGACCGAAGAAATTCGATCAGATGACGAAGAAGGTGTTATGCAATTCTCTATAGATTCTGCCAAAGAAGAATATGAAAAACTTTTTGTAACAAAAGAATATAAGAGAAGAGAATTTGGAAAAAGAAAAGATTCCATGAGGACTTGTCTTCGATTGGAACCTGGCAGGTGGGAGCATTGGATTTCGGACGAAATATGGAACGTGACGAAGCTGCCCTGCAGTTTTAATTTTCGTGGGCATTATCTAACTCAGGATGATAATGCCGGTAAAGTGAAAGGTACGTATTTTTTTAATATTTACAAATCGTTGATAGAAAAATCTCCTGCGTTTTCCTTTCTGCTAATTATAATTTTGAGAAAGTGAAAAAATCTGCCTCAGTCTTATTTTGTCATGAAAAAAAAAAATATATATATATATATAAGAAGGAAAAATAAGTTTTATTTATTAAAGGTATAGAAATTTAAAAAAATTTGTTTTTGAATTATTTGATTATATCGATGTGATATTATCAATATATGTCATTTTTAGTATTATGTTTGTAGAATATTATATTCTCAACAAATATTTGTCATGATCACAAGTTCATTTTATACTGTTTTAAAAATTGACGCGAATTGAATTTTATTCCAAAGTTGCCGGTCATTATGGTATTTGAAAAATTACCAGAAATTTCTAAAAAAAAATTCAAAAATTACCATTTTCTAAAATTTCCAAATTCACCAGAGATTTCCAAAATTGTCTAATTCATACAACTGCAAAAGCATTTTTTGTGGACAGATGTCTGTCTACAAGCCAATTTTCAAAAGATTTTTATGATTTTTTTTAACACTGTGAGGCTTTTAGGTATATCGTGCTGGTGCAGAAAATTCACTATGAGCAAACAAAAAATCTTCATTTGACAACAAAAGAAACAATGTTTCCTGACTTGTCAGATTTACCTTTTTCTTTAAGATATTAAAATCGACTGATAAAGCGCTTGAGTCAGTGTAATAACTATCTATCAATCAATAATTTCCAGTAGTTTAGAATAAGTAAAAAATTGGTTGCAATCTTTTCAACAAATTGATGAACAAACACCATTGTCTCGTGATTTCGCAGTGCTTCGTTGCTCGAAATTCATTGTTTTTATACAAAATATGAGAGAAATTAATGCCTGATTGTGATTAGTTAAGAATATCGGCTGTTTGACAATTATTACAAAAAAAATTATAAATATGTGTACTATTTTATAAATTTTTTAATAATAATTGTCGTACGTAACAATTAAGAAGCTCAATTTTCTTGCGGACTCAACCTGAAATGTCTTACCAATGACTCCTAGCTGTCATTTTTTTCAAATTAACAGCAATTTTTAATTATTTAAAAAATATTTACAAAGAAATCACAGTTTCAACATTATTCCACGAATGAGTCCAATTTTTGCGGAACCAAATAAATATTTATTGCTAGTTACTCTTAGCTGTAATTTTGTTCAAATTGATAAAAAATATTAATGATTTGAATAATTTTTATAAATAAAGGCACACTTTTACCATTTTTCCAAGAATAGGCTCCATTTTCTTAGCGAAATCAACTAAAAATGTATTGACAGTGACTTTTAAGCTGTAATACTTTGCCGGTGTGCAAAAGCAGTTAATGTTTTAAACATTTTTTATAAACAGATGTACATTTTGACCACTTTTGCATGAATAGTCTTATTTTTTGGGGGAGTAAACTAGAAATGTCTTACATACCAATGACTCCTTCTTGTCATATTTGTCAAATTAAAAAGAACTGTTGATTATTTAAACATTATTCATAAACAAAATCACAGTTGGACTATTTTTCCATAATAAATATTAATAATTAAAAAACGGTCAAACTGTCGATTTGTTTATGTATATATTTTTTTAAATCAACACTTATATCTCAATAGCAAGTCATTTTTTGTTTCTTCCACAAAAAGAATTTATAGTTATCATGGAAAAATAGTCAAACCGTAAATTTTGTTATAAATATTGTGTAAATAATGGTCAAATAGCAGCTTTTCTTAAATAATAGCAATTAGGCATTAACTTCTTTCATATTTTATATAAAATCTATGAATTTTAAACAAGTAATCATTACGAATCAGGAGGAAATGAATTTTGTTGAATAATTTGTTTGAAACTTTATGAACAATTCTTTTTCTCATTATCTTACAGAAATGTATCGCTAATACACTGACTCAAGCTCTTCTTTAGTCAATTTGAAGATCTTGAAGAAAAAGGTGCACCTGAAAAGTTAGAAAATAATTATTTATATTTTGCTGATAAATACAAAACTTATGTTTGTGTGAAGTGAATTTTCTGCCCTGGCTTGTTATACCTGGAAGCCTCACGATCATGAACTAATATTCTTGTGCCCCCAAGCGTTTTAGCTACAATTTTTTAAAGAAAAATTTCGAATTAATATAATAAAAAGTAAGACATTTTAGTAGCCCCTGAAAAACAGGCGTTTGCATAATTTTCTACTGGTTTAGTTTCAAAGAAATATTTCAAAACCATTGAAACTGTTTTAATTAAAAGCATTGCAAATTCTCAGCTATTTATCGGTATCCCAAACCAGCTTGAATAACTCAGTCTTTTAGTGCTCAGCAAGTTTTGATTTATACAATAAACATAAAAAACGATACAAATAAATGTGTCCTCTTAATCTGGAAAGGTGCAAAATTTGAAAAATACTAAAAATAAATTTTTTTGCTGTTTTCATAAATCGCTTCGTACCAAATTTCCAAATATTATAGAATTTTAATTATAGTAACCAGCGATGATTATTTCTCATTAACAAGAATATTTTTATATTGAAGAGTAAAATATCATTAATAACATTCCAATTCTATAACTAAATGAATCTTCGAATAAGTTTTTGTTTTTCAATCAGTAATCCATCATAAAAGGTACAATCCATTTTTCTCAGTGTGCTAACTCAAAAATTCTAATTTGTTCAGTCCCAACCGAGCAATTCACACCTACCCCGAAAGGGAAACGGCTTAATGGTATAATAATAATAAAATAAAAATAGTCAGACTTTGGCAAAGTGTTGTTTTATTAGATACTATTCTATGGGGAGAAAATGTATTATCTGAATGAATATTTTCCGAGGGAGAGAGGTGGAAACTTTTTAGATTTTCGTGGATATCGTCTACTTCGGCGATTTTTAACTCTTCTAATGGCGATAAAAAATGCTGTCCACTGGAATTTCGATATGCTTTTACACACTGTTTCCATTGATCATAATCATGTAAAAGAAAATGAATACTTGACCTTCAGAAAGAAAGGTCAAAAATAAATTGAATTTGTTTTCACAGAAGGACATCTTTTTTGAAATTTTGTCTGGGCTAGAAAGAAAGGTTGGATTTCATTTTAAAAATTTGAAATTAAGAAGTGAAGTTCAGTTTGTTACAAATAAGTTTTAGGTTCTCCGGTATCTCCAGATTCCTAAAGGAAGAAACTCAAACTTTCGCTCTGGTCCAAAAAACTGCCAAGAAAAGTGTCCTTCTATGAAAACAGTCAAATATATGTATATATTTTTTTAATGGTTACAGCCAGTGAAAAGGACGTGAAAAAATATTGAAACTTAAGTAGCAAATTTTTTCTTCATTGATATTAAAAAAGTTCAAAATCTTCAAAGCAGACGTTGCATTCTCAAAGACCACTCAATGCTTATTTTCATAAATCAAACATGAAAATCCCACTTTTTAACCTTTTTTCAGCCTCTTTTGAACCCATCGAAAATGTACTGGGTTAATTTTATTTATATTGCGATTAGAAAAGTAAGAAATCGCTGAAATAGACGATGTTCACGATAATCCCAAAACTTTCGCCCACTCGCCCTCTGTAAATATTTATCCAAATAATAACATTTTTCTCAAAAACTAAAATGCAATAGGACAGAACTTCCCTTAAGTTAAACTTGGAGTGGGCAACTTTGATTTTTTCAGTGGATAAACTTGAAATATAATCCCTCTCATATGAATAACACGAAAATCTATTGTTATAGAAATTATACTTTTCTTTATATTGTAGGTTATTGCACATGCGGAAGTATGCTCACATGCCATGTCGACAATTACACGTACGTTAACGATGTTAAAATTGAATGGAGGGTAAAAAAAGGCAAAAATATAGGCAAATGCAGAAAACGCTATTTGAGAGACCCAGTTCGACAGGAAGTAGGAACAGAGTTGCTTACAAAAGGTACCGAACTGTACCGTACGGAACAAGCGGCAAAAAGAATGAAGTCTGGTGATGGAGAGCCCACCACGTTGCCAAAGGCGTCTGTACTAAGGGTTGTAAAAACTGAAGCAATAAATTCAAAACATCTTCATGAAGATCCACGAAAAGCTCTTGAAATCATGAAGTATACAACATGGGTCAATTCAATCCACAGTATTGGACACAGTCCATTTTATGCATACTTCTCGACTAGCCATCAAAGGATGTTGTACTTGCGTCACGCACGCAATAACATATCTAGTGTTTGCATGGATGCTAGTGGAGAAATGATACGAGCAATGGAATGGTTCCCGGGCGAGAAGAAAAAACCTATTTTCCTCTATTTAATTGTTGCCAATGATGAGACTGGCCAATATATCGTGGCTATGATGATCAGTGAATCACATAATACTGTGACAATTTTGAATTTTTTTAAGGAATGGACTCGTCTAGGCGCTCCTCATCCAAAAGAGTTTACTGCAGATGGGGCTCTACCAATATTGAATGCGGCTATTGAAGCTTTCACGCAGTATAAAACAGTAGAGGAATATAATATTGGTTGCGGAGAAGGTCAAGTACCACGATGTTATATTCGAATAGATGTAGCACATTTTCTGAAACTTTATGTTGATTTCTTAAGTAAACGGACGAATTCAAGAAAAGTCCGTATTTTTTACAAAGCATCGATTGGGCAATTGATAACATGTCAAACAATGGAAAGTGCTTCCAACATTCTAAAAGCCATTTTGATTGTCGCGCACTGTGAAACAGATGGTCGTCTCTTGAATGCCAACGAGGATACTGAGTGTGACAAGCAAAGACAATTTTTGAAAAAATTGCTTGATCCTAAAGAAGTTGAAGAACCAGATGACATTAGCGATACAAATCCCGAGGTCTGGCCACCTAACCGTCCACAAGACGAAAGCATCTTCAATAATTCAGAAGAAGAAATTACGCAGCCGTCGAACTTCTGGTCTCGTTGGGCCGAGGATCAAAACAAAGAAGCGAAGGAATTGTCAGAATCGGAAACTGGACAGCACGATAATGCCTATCACCTTCCACAGCTCACCCAACGTCTTATGAGAGACCTGAAGTCGTACCCTCTTTGGTCGTGTATTATGAATGATCAAATTGGGTACGGTAAGACTCCAGCTTCTAGTGCTGTCGTCGAAAGCCAAATTAAAAATATAAAAAAAGATCTTTTCGATAATAATAAAGCTTGTCCAATGAGATTAGATGACTATGTAAATGCCATGTTAACGTACGTAGTTGAGCGTTCGAATATCATCGAAGCTAAAGCGATGGAAATCGATTTCAGGGAAGAAAAAAATGACGATTCCTCCACGATTGTTAATGAGATGCCCACGCAAGATTTAGCACAAGATCACGCCAAGGAGGTACTTAACAGTACATCCATCAGTTTCAGCAATGCTGACTGTAGTTTAAATACTGGCGAAGGCGAAAACGTCATTGTTTGTAACGAAATTTACATGCAGGACGATGAGACCATTAAAGGTATTTCATGACCGTGAATGTTATATCACTTTCGTTGCTTTTCTGCCATTTATTGCACTTTTGCGTATGTTCTTTTTACTTGATAACATTGTAGTACTTCATATTTAAATTTCTTTCTAGCATCAGTCAACAATCCGAAGAATTTCTGAGCAAGATCAGTGAAGAAGTTGGCAGAAACACGAAGAAACCTTTGTCAGTTGTGCTCTGAGAGAATTACGTTCAGTAATGTTGTAGGTGTACGCGAAGAGGAAATCTTGTGTCATAGATGTGTAGGAATTGAAAGTATTCTTCAGATCTTAGCATCTAGGAAAGAAGAAAATTGGAAAGGATTGACCGAAAGATCATCTAAATCAAGGACAAAGAATGCCAAACCAGCTTTATATTTAGATAAAAATATAAACACTTTTGAGGCACTTTCTCACGACAACTTGACAAGCATTCCTATCATAAAAAATGGAGCCAGCATGGGATTGATGGTAAATTTGCAAGCTAGCAATTTATATATTTTTGTATCGTGTTGTTTTTTTAAAAAACACGTTCGTTTCGTAATACTGCTTCGACCACACTTTTCTATCCTGGCATACCTCCTTAGCTTCCTTCACGTCCATGCATTTTCTCATGCAAGCTCTTGCATTTCTGTGGCTTCTTATGTCTTCGAATTAGGGTCTCATTCACACATTCTAACTATTCTTTCCTAGGTCTGCCTCTGAGTACACTGTGAATTACTTTACCTTGATATACTTGTTTTGCCAGTCGTACATCTTTTATTCTCTCTACATGTCCAAACCATCTCAACAAATTTGTTTAATTTCTGTCAAATAGTGTCTTATCAATATCACATTCTATGGGGATTCTTACTTTACTAACTTTATCCATTATCGTTTTACCCCACATCATGCGTAGGTATTGTATGACATCTGCGCAAGATATTCTCTGCAAGTCATCGATGGACTCTGCCGTAACAACCTTATCATCTGCAAACGCTAACCCACGCACCCTCACTGCCCGAGATTCACACCTTCTTCGTCGAACAGGGTCACCATACTTAGACACATGTTCATGAATTTAATAAATAGCCATGAAGATATAACGCATCCTTGCCTAGCACCTTGCATATTATCGAACCAGCCACTCAGTTTTACATTTACCCTTACACTCACTTTGCTACCTGCATATATTGTTTTTATTGCTTGTAGGAGCCATCCATTGACTCCGTTCACTTTCAGGACTTCCCAAATTTTACTTCCATCCACCTTGTCTAACGCTTTTTCTAGGTCAAAAAATGCATAATATAGTTTTTAAACTAATAATTTTTTCTTTTTCTTACAGCGTATCGTTATACGTCTTGTAACATATTCTTATACGAACAATTGTGCGTACGATGCTCTTGCACAAATAATGGTCGTCGCAGCTAAAGATCACATCAGCCTTGAAACCTTATTCAATCACCTTCGGCGCACGAATCCCACCATCGATTTTGTAATGACTGTGGCAAAAAATGGTACTGCACATTGTTATCGAAAACGAGCAGCTATTTTAAATGATGTTATTGCTACAGTCGACCAGCAAAAGATGAAAATAGTTGGTGATAATCAAATACTAGTAGAATGCTCGCTCAACGCTCATAAACTGTTCGCTGACGTGTCTGAGAGTACAGTACTGGAAACCTGCAGAGGAGGATGTGTCCCCCGAGTCAAGAAACAAAATGAATTCTCATTACCAAACGCACTTCTTAACGAATCCTGTTCTGAAGATACTATGTTTCAAATGTTAACGGAGAATTCAATGTGCCACTATTGCCCTGAAATCGTAGAAAGAAAATTCGAAACAAGTGGTACGTATATTCCAGGTGGAAATACACCACTGGTGCAGTACTGCTCCAGTACAGGTTGCCGGAGTCCCAGTGCTGGGCATCAGTACTGGGCCAGTACTGGCTGGTAATGCTCCACAGTACTGGCTTGAGGTACTGGCAAACCGCTTGCGTATGAAAATGCCGGAGTTAATTTTGAAAATGATAAAAAATCATTCAATTGTTGTTGGGACCATCCCTTCATCATCATACGATTGCATATCGTCCGAATATTATTTATAATTACAAAAGTATGAATTTTGAACTTTTTGTTTAATTTTAACACTCACTATTACTATACTCTCAAGATATAACAAAAAAGGTACTTGAAAAATAAATAATAATTTGCGAGTATTTTGTCTATAAATATTAATGGTTATGCTTAGTATGAGTACATATATTATATTTTTAAATATTATATTACAAATGAAATTTCTAAAGTTAAGGGGTTTCGAACTTTCATCTATACCTGAATCTATCGCCTAGCAGTCGGTAGTCTGAACTATTACTCTATACCTACAGAATTAAAAGTCAGGGAAATAACCAACCTCATAAGCCACCAATCAAAAGAGTTAAAATAACAATTTTTTAACTCCTTTTTCCAGTAAATTTGTTTATTGTCATACGACATCATATAGATGTATAATAAATGAACTGTTAGCGGACATATAAATAAAATAATTTTCAAATAAATAATTTGAATCAATTACAATTTTTCTTCATGTGATATTTTCTTTTTTTACGTTTTAGACCATTTTTCAACTTTTGATAATGTTATAAAATGTGATTTTTAATAACCATTAAAAACTTGTATCGACGGAACTTAAAAATTGTATGGCGTACGGCAACAATTTTTTTAATAACAAATTTTTTTGAACTTTCGTGTAACGTTTTGCTTTTTAGGTGTTTCAGACTATTTTACAACGATTAAGAATTACATTAAATGTAATTTTTTCATAACATTTACTATTTATCATAAAGATGGAACTTAGAATTTTTTTGCTTGCAACAAAAAAAAACAAAAAAATTGTCTTCGCGATATTTGTATTTATAGTTTTTCGAAATTTTAGAACACACGAACCATATTTTTAAACGTTTTCTTGTAGTTTTTAAATATTTATACTATTGGCATAGTACTGCGCCGCTCGTGGAGCCAACCGTCTGACAGTACTGGGCGAATCGCCGGTGATCTGTACTGGTGACCAGTAATGGGCCAGTACTGCGCCGGTGGTGAACTCCGGCGGACTACTGAATTTTCCACCTGGGAATAGCAATGAAACATGAAGAAGGATTATTCTCTTGATGTTATATTTCTGAGACTTGGACGTACATTTTCTCTTTCTTCAAAGCTACAATGTCGGAAACATGTACCCATAGAAAGATACAGGCTGCTTCTTTCACAACTTAAAATTCTTCAGTAATAACGAATTATTAATTTAATGCAAATGTTGTTTTCTATAGAAGTATGGACGAGGCCATGAAAAAAAATTAACATCAATTATAGATGTTTGAATTTTATTGTTTTTGATTCTTGAATTTTTTTATTATTCTTAAGGTTCACTTATTTTCATGGAGATGGAAGATCACTAAGATAAGATAAATCTGGATAAAATCCCCATGAGCTTCCCAGATCTTACAGGAAACAAAGAGGATAAGTACCTGCTCATTGGAGTTGTGAAATACACTAACCAAAATCTAGAGAACCTTTGGGAAGAGAATAAAAAAAAATCGAAAAAGGCGAATAAGACGAAAATAGTGAACATGGGAATCGGTGATTATACAGCAGTCTGTAGACGTCATAACACGTGGGTCGAGTATAACGATTCACATGGCACCAAGCACTGCTTTCATATCCTAACTACGAATTTTTAGCAATGAAATAAAGTATAATACTCGTTCGTATGTTATGGTCAAAACTCGAAGTGCGGTTGCTTCGATGTACTTCAAGTTTTGAACATTTATGGGCATCTCCACGGAAAGTGTCATTTTTTCAACAACAAAAAAAGTTCCAATACATATTTAAACGTTAATACATTTCAAAAATTTTACCTACATTCTAAATACATATAGGAACGCATTATTTATCATGGTCAATATCTTTGAGCATGCACACAGTTTGCACAAAATACCGAAATTAGTATGTCCATAAGCTTAATTGAATAAATAATATTTTAGGAATGGAAAATCAAGAAGGGTTGTTTTTCTTTTTAAATTCTCAGGATACTTTCCAGTAGTGTGTAAATCACTATTTTCTTGATTAACTAGTATATAGTGCCAGAGGCACATATACTATATCGAAGGGGAGTTGTGGGCGAGTCATAGGGGATTTGGAGGCGAGCTGTAAACGATTCGTAGACGAGCCGGAAACGACCCGAACATGAGCCGATGGCAAGTACTGTAAACTTCACAAGAGTTGCAACTGTCTACTTTCAGCACCTGTCGCACACGATATTTTTTGTAATAAATGCAGGACATTTTCGATTTGAGAAACAATAAATACAAATTTTTCGGAAATTTATGGTAATATTTGGAAATGTATGGTAACATTTCTAACTTTCCAAAATTTTCGGAAATTTATGGAAAATTGCTATATTACCGGAAATTTCAGGTATCCAAAAACTTTGGAAATTTTCGGTAATTTCTGGTAATGTATCAATCATTTATGGTAACTTATCTCAGAGTTTGTCCAATCACTATTCACTACTCACAATTAATCTCTCAAGCGTCAAATCATAATGAAGTGAGGTGATGATTCCGACAGTCCTGGAAAGTGATTCTGAATCGAAATTGCGCAACAGTAAGAAAAAGTAATCTGGCTCGAACTGCGCATACGCAACAGCTGGAAAAAGTAATCTTGTTCAAAGAGCGTAAGCGCAGCAGCAAGAAAAAGTCTTTTTATAACTGCTTTGTACCACGGTTTTGGAATTGGTCACTTTCCGCACGCAATACATGCCCCGAAAAGCGAACATTTCTTGCGTGCGTTACCAAAAATATATAACGAGTGTCTGCAAAGAAATAATGCGGACTTTTATTTAAAAAATTCGAAACTCCATTATTAAATTTTAAGTCAACATACTTTTATCTTTTATTTTAAATCATGGTGGGTTGTTTTTCCAACACTGAAATTATATCCTGACAATTTAGAATATAACAGTTCGTAAATTTAACAGTTCACAGAAAATATATAATCTTATTTATTGTTCTTACAACGAAGTATTGCGAAATATCACAGGAAAGTAAAAGTTTATCTATATTGCTAATGATTCTTTCTCTATTATGCTCAGCTTTCTTTTAAGCTTCTGCTTGACGTTTTGTTGCGTTTTTACGCAGCAAAACCTCCTAATTTATATTATTTTTGTAAAAAATAATACAAATCAATATTCAATAATATCATGTATTTATTACCTGATAATAATTAAAATAAATTACTTTGGAATTTGTCCAAAACTACGATCACATTAGATATTTTGTAAAAAATATATAATTCTGTAGTGAAAAACAGTACAAAAAGAACAAACAATTATTTCAAGCGAATACATATTTTCGTTGTAATTTTAGTAACAAAAAGCAACAGACTCTTGAAGAAACACATACAAGTATATACTTTACCATATAAACGCAAATTATATGGATAATTTGATTGAAAACTGAAATCTTTAGTTCAATAATTTGTTACAACTGCTCTATTTCTTGTACACAAACTAGTTTAACAAGTCCGTATAGACACTATCTCCCCTGGTGGTAGGAAGAAAAATTAGACTTAAGGCGAGAAATTTCAAACCCAAAGAAATACATACTTATTCTCTAAGTTCTATCAAATATAAAAAAATTATGTTACGTAATAATATAAAAATTGTGTTATATTATATTATAGATACTGATGTTATAATTCGTTAATTTATAAACAATATAATATATTATATAATAATATTACTGTTTCTCTCTCTGATTTACTCAAATAAAATTTAATGGAAATTATATTGGGATGTGTCACGAAAAATGTACTTTCAACAAAGTAAGCAAATGAAATGAAGTTCATTTTTAATACTTGAAAAATTTTATGACACTATTTTGACACTATTTTTTAAAATTTGTGACACTATTTACCCTATTTTTAATTTGGAAAGTGAGTCCGAGACCTGAATGTATTTAGATCTCTTGACATAATGATTAGTCTGACTAAAAATTGTCCAATTTCTTTTGCAGGCGACGGAATTAATGAAAGGTTACGTGCCGGGATTAATTGAATCCTCAGCAAAAATGTCTCTCTTCTTCTGCATTCTCGAAGAAGCAATCCGGCTAGAAGATCGTGTTCTCGCCTTCTCGCAGTCTCTCTTTACTCTGAATCTCATAGAAGACTTTTTAGCTAGAAATAATTTTAAATATCTCGACGGCACTTCGGAGGCCTGGGTGAAAAACGTGAATTACTACAGATTAGATGGAAGCACAAGTGCTCTAGAAAGAGAAAAGCTGATCAACGAGTTCAATGTCAATCCAAAAATTCATCTCTTCCTCGTTTCAACACGTGCTGGATCGTTGGGAATCAATCTCGTTGGAGCGAATCGAGCAATAGTTTTCGATGCCTCTTGGAATCCTTGCCATGACACACAAGCCGTATGTAGAGTCTACCGATATGGTCAAAAGAAACCATGTTTCGTCTACCGACTAGTAACCGATAATTGTTTAGAAAGGAAAATATATGATAGGCAGATTAGCAAACAAGGAATGGCTGATCGAGTCGTCGATCAGTGCAATCCGGACGCTCATCTTTCGCTGAAAGAGGCGACGACGCTCTCTTGGGATTGGGAAGAGGACAGCCAGGTGCAAGACTTTTCCCAGGCGAAGGACAGTTACAGTGATGAGGTGATGCATAAAGTTTTGCAAAATCATTCGTCGCTTCTGACGAAGCAACCGTTCCATCATGAGAGTCTTCTCGTCGATCGTAAGGACAAGAAGCTGAGCCAAGCGGAAAAACGACTGGCTCGCAGGGGTTACGAGCTCGAGAAAATGGCAGCCACCTGCTCGAGACCTAGTTACAGCTACGTGCCTGGAAACACGGCTACGAGAGGTAAGGGATACAATACAAAATCCAGGAGCCTTGATTCTTTTCACCCTTCATCTACAGACAGGGGCTTTTAAGGCACCAAATATTTGACAAACTGGAATATCTGGTCTACGGGAAAAGAATTTTATTTATAATGTTTTTAGAAATCAACACTAATAACAATTGAATTATGTAGAAGATGCTTTAAGAATTAACCCAGAATTTTACCAGTTTTTTTTTTTTTAAAGTAAAAAAAAAGTTGAAAAATTGACTCAGACTTGAAAGACCCTGTCTGTAAACGGAGGATCAAGTTTTAATCCAGGGTTGCTACTGGTCGGGGAATTTTGGAAAGTCCGGGAATTTTAAACTGGTCGGGAAATGTCAGGGAAATCCTGAAAGAGTCGGGGGATTTTCGATAAACTGAAGTTGAAGTTTAGGGATCATTCACAGATTACGTAAGGAGCTTTTCAATCTTACTAAGATTTTATAAAATTGTTGTATTTTTTAAATTCGTCTTTTGTGGAAGAATATTGATCTTCTTGGTGAAAAATTCATTTTATTGGTTGAAAATTTGATTTTTATGGTTAAAAATTAATTTTTTAACTGAAAATATAACTATTCCATTTTTTGATTAATTTTCTTTTTTTTTTGAAAATTAATTTATTTTGTTGAGCATTTGTCTTTTTTAGTAGATTACTTTTCTGACAAAAAGAGGATTTTTCAACAAAATAGTTGAATTTTCATTTAAAAAGGATAAAATTTTAACTTAGAATAGTTAAATTTTCATTAAAAAAATTAATTTTTGAGAAAGTAGTCAACTTTTTGAAACAGACGAATTTTCAACCATGAAGAATAAATTTCTAGTAAAAAAAAAGTAAATTTTTGACAAAAAATGAAATAGTTGAAAAAATAATTTTTAACCAAAAAAACTCACGAATTTTCAACAAAATAGATCAATTTTCCACCCAAAAGATTTGTTTTCTACCAAAAAATACAAATTTTCAACAAAATGCATGAAATTTTAATTAAAAAAGTTAAACTTTCAGCCAAAAATAGACTAGTTAAATTTTCAGTTAGAAAAATAGATTTTCAACCAAACAAAAAAATGTCCAACCAAATAGTTGAAATTTTAAATCAATTTTTAACCTAATATTTATTTTTAATCAAAGAAATGCATTTTTAACTAAAAATAGAATAGTTAATTTTTCAGGAGAATTTTCAAGCAAGAAAATGAAGTTTCAAGTAATGAGATTACTTTTCTTTAAAAAAAGACAAATTTTCAAAAAAAGAGTTGAATTTTCACCTAAATCAGATAAAATTTCAACTTAGAATAGTTCAATTGTCACCAAAAAAATTAATTTTTGAGAAAGTAGTCAACTTTTTCAAACAGACAAATTTTCAACCAAGAAGAATAAATTTCAACTTAGAATAGTTATATTTTCAGTAAAAAAAATTAATTTTCAACACAAATTAATTTTTTAACTGAAAATATAACTATTCCATTTTTGGATTAAATTTTTTTTTATTTGAAAATTTATTTATTTTGTTGAGCATTTGTCTTTTTTGGTAGATTATTTTTCTGTCAAAAAGACGAATTTTCAACAAAATAGTTGAATTTTCATTTAAAAAGGATAAAATTTAAACTTAGAATGGTTACATTTTCATTAAAAAAATTAATTTTTAAGAAAGTAGTCAACTTTTTCAAACAGACGAATTTTCAACCAAAAAGAATAAATTTCTAGTAAAAAAGGTAAATTTTCGACAAAAAATGAAATAGTTAAGTTCTCAGTTAAAAAAATAATTTTTAACCAAAAAAACTCACGAATTTTCAACGAAATAGATCAATTTTCCACTCAAAAGATTCATTTTCTACCAAAAAATATAAATTTTCAACAAAATACATGAAATTTTAATTTAAAAAGTTAAACTTTCAGCCAAAAATACACTAGTTAAATTTTCAGTTAGAAAAATAGATTTTTAACCAAACAAAAAAATGTCCAACCAAATAGTTGAAATTTTAAATAAATTTTTAACCTAATATTTATTTTTAATCGAAGAAATGCATTTTTAACTAAAAATAGAATAGTTAAATTTTCAGGAAAATTTTCAAGCAAGAAAATGAAGTTTCAAGTAATGAGATAACTTTTCTTTCAAAAAAGACAAATTTAAAAAAAAAATAGTTGAATTTTCACCTAAATCAGATAAAATTTCAACTTAGAATAGTTATATTTTCAGTAAAAAAAAATAATTTTCTACAAAATAGTTAACTTTTCAACCAAACAGATGAATTTTCCACCCAAAAGATTAATTTTCTACCAAAAAAAAAACAAACTTTTTTGTTCATAATTCAATTTTTTGTAAAAATTAATTCTCCTCAATAAAAATGTATTTTTTTTTAAATTTAGTTGAAAATTTATGTAATTTGTCGAAAATTCGTCTTTTTTTGCAGAAAATTAATCTTCTTCATCGTGAATTCAACTATTTGGTTAAGAATTAATTTTTTTGTTTAAAGATGCATAATTTTAGTTACAAATTCATTTCCTTGGTTAAAAATTTAACTATTTTGTTGAAAATTGATGTCGTTAGTTAAAAATTCATGGGTTGGGGTAGAAAATTAATAATCTTCGTAGAAAATTTATTTTTTTGGTTGAAACATTTTTTTTCTATTAAAGATTCATCGTTTTAGTTAAAAAATGTATTTCTTTGTTTGAAAATGTAACCATTTTGTTAAAAATTAGTTTTTTGTATTGAAAATTAATTATTTTTGACTGGAAATTAAACTTCTATTTTTTTATGAAAATTTATCTTTTTTAGTTGAAAAGTCGTCTTTTTTGTAGAAATTTAATCTTCTTGGTCGAAAATTCATCTGTTTGGTTTAAAATTGAACTATTTTGTTAAAAATTCTTTTCTTAGGTAGAAAATGGAACTATTTTGTCAACAATTTATTTCTTAGGTAGAAAATTGAACTATTTTGTTCAAAACTTTCTATTGTTGTTGGAAATTTGTCTTTGGGTAGAAAATTAATCTTTTTGGTTGAAAATTCCACTTTTTAGTTAAAAATTCATTTTTTTGTTGTTGAAAATTTAACTGTTTTGTTGAAAATTCATATATTTTGTTAAAAAATCATCTTTTTTGTACTAAAATTAATTTTCTTGGCAGAAAATTTATCTTTTTGGTTGAAAAATCATTTCTTTGGTTGAAAATTAATTTTTTACTGTGAAAACTTATTTATTCTATTTTCAGTTGAAAATGTATCTTAGTTGAAAATTTAACTATTTTACTGAAAAATCCTTTTTTTCTGTTAAAAATTAATTGTTTCAACTGAAAATTTAATTACTCCATTTTTAATTGAAAAGGTATCATTTTGTTGATAAAAAGTAAAAAACTCAAATATTTGGTTAAAAATTCATGTGTTTGGTTAAAAATGCATGTTTTTTTCGTAGAAAATTAATAATCTTCATGGAAAATTTATTTATTTTTTTGATAAAAATAAATTTTGTTATTAAAGATTCATCATCGTAGTTAAAAAATGTATTTCTTTGTTTGAAAATTAACTATTTCGTTGAAAGTTTTTTTTTTTTATTGAAAATCATTATTTTTAACTGGAAATTAAACTTTTATTTTTTGTTGAAAGTTTATCTTTTTTAGTTGAAAATTCGTCTTTTTGTGGAAATTTAATCTTCTTGGTCAAAAATTCATCTGTTCGAATTAAAATTGAACTATTTTTTTTTTAATTTCCTCGGTTGAAAATTAAACTATTTTGTTGGAAACTTTTTTCTTGTTGGAAATTTGTCTTTGGGTAGAAAACTCATCTTTTTGGTTGACAATTCAATTATTTTAGTAGAAAATTCATATGTTCGGGTTGAAAATTCCATTTTTTTTTTAGAAAATAAACTTTGTTGTTAAAAGTTCATATTTTCGGATTGAGAACTCAATTGTTTTGTAAAAAAATCGTCTTGGCTTGACTTTTTTGGAGGAAATTTTTTTCTTTTGACTGAAAAATCTTTCTTGGTTGAATTTTCAACTCTGGTTTGGCTGAATATTCAACCAGTTTGTTGAAATTTCGTTTTTTTTTTTGTGGAATTGTCAACTATTACACTTCTCGCTGGTTTTGGTTTAAAATGTATCTTCTTGAATTAAAAACTAAACTATTTGGTTGAAAATTCATGTATTTTGTTCAAAATTCGTCTTTTTCGATAGAAAATTAATCTTCTTGATTGAAAATTCACCTCTTTGGTTGAAAATTGAACTTTTTGTTAGAAATTCTTTTTTTTAATAATTTTTTTAAACTTCAAATTGATCTTTTTTAGTATTTTACAGTGGATTTACTATTTTTATTGGTAATCTTCCAATTCCCATACTCGGTTTTTGAGTATACACCAGATTTCAAAAGGTTGTAAAATAATTCCAAAGATTTCAAAATATTTCAATATATATTTCAAAGCTTTTATAATATTCAAAAGGATTTTGAACATTTCAAAAGGATTTTACGCATTTCAAAGACTTAAAAAGGGTGTGCAAACTAGATTTCAAAGATTTCACAGCAATTTGACAAAGATTTAAAAACTTTCAAAACATTTAAACGATTTCAAAGATTTGAAAAAGAGTACCCTATACTAGATTTAAAAGATTTGCAATTACTTCAAAAAGGTTTCAAAATATTTCAAAACATTTCAAAGATTTTAAACACTTAAATATTTTAATGATTCTAAATGAATACAAAAGATTTCACAAATATTTCAAAGAATTCATTAGTGTTTCAAAAGATTTCATAAATATTTCAAAACATTTCACAAAGATTAAAGATTTTCAAAGATTTTACAAAAATTTTAAATGTTTTCAAAAGATTTCAAATATTTTAATGATTTCAAATGAATAGAAAAGATTTCACAAATATTTCAAAGATTTTATTAGTGTTTCAAAAGATTTCATAAAGATTTCAAAACATTTCACAAAGATTAAAGAATTTCAAAGATTTTACAAAAATATTAAAAGTTTTCAAAAGATTTCAAATATTTTAATGATTTCAAATGAATAGAAAAGATTTCACAAATATTTCAAAGATTTCATCAAAGTTTCATATAGATTTCAAAAGAATACAAGGATTTTTAAAGATTTTAAAAAGGATACACTACACCAGATTTCAAATATTTCAAAACATTTCAAAGATTTTAAACGAGTTCACATTTTTTTTTAAAGATTTCAAAAGATTTCACAAAGATTTTAAACGAGTTCACATTTTTTTAGAAGATTTCAAAAGATTTCACAAAGATTTCAAAAGATTTCAAAGATTTTAAACAAGTTCACATTTTTTTAGAAGATTTCAAAAGATTTCACAAAGATTTTAAAACTTTCAGAAGATTTCAAGGATTTTAAAAAGGGTATAATAATACAGATGTCTAAGATTTCAGAATATTTCAGAGATTTGAAACGATTTCAAATTTTTTGAGAAGATATCAAAAGATTTCAACGGTTTCATAAAATTTTTTATAAAGATGTTGAAAGAATACAAGAATTTCAAAGAGGGTGCACTACACCAGATTTTAAAGATTTCAAAACATTCAAAGATTTTAAACGATTTCAAATTTTTTTTAGAAGATTTCGAAAGATTTCACAAATATTTAAAAACTTTCAGAAGATTTCAAAAGGATTTTTAAAGATTTAAAAAAGGGTATAGTAAACCAAATGTCTAAAATTTCAGAACATTTCAAAGATTTGAAACGATTTCAATTTTTTTTAGAAGATTTAAAAATATTTCACAAAGATTTTAAATATTTTAATGATTTTTTTAAATGAATACAAAATATTTCATAAAGATTTCAACAGAATACAAGAATTTCAAAGATTTCAAAATATTTCAAAGAATCCGTAAGGATTTCAAAAGATTTCAAGAATTTCAAATATTTCAAGTTTCGAATCATTTCAAAGATTTCAAATGAGTTCACATTTTTTAAAGAAAATTTCAAAAGATTTAGCAAAGATTTCAAATCTTCGAGTGATTTCAAAGAACTCATAAGGATTTCAAAATATTTGGAGAATTAAAAAATTTCAAAACATTTCAAGGTTTTGAACAATTTTAAAAGGTTTCAATAAATTTGAGATGATTTAAAAAGATTTTAATGATTTTAAGCGAACACAAAAGATACCACAAACAAAAATTAAAGAAAGGTTTTACAAATATTTTAAAGATTTCATAAAGATTTCAAAACACTTCACAAAGATTAAAGGATTTCAAAGATTTTACCAAAATTTTAAAAGTTTCCAAAAGATTTCACAAATATTTTAATTATTTCAAATGAGTACAAAAGATTTCACAAATATTTCAAAGATTTCATAAAGATTTCAAAAGAATACAAGAATTTCAAAGATTTCAAAAAGTTTTCACTACATCAGATTTCAAAACATTTCACAGATTTAAAACGATTTTAATTTTTTTTTAAAGATTTCACAAAGATTTCAAAGATTGCACAAAGATTTTAAAACTTTCAGAATATTTCAAGGATTTTAAAGATGTTAAAAAGGGTATAATAAACCAGATGTCTAAGATTTCAGATCATTTCAAAGATTTGAAACGATTTCAAAATTTTGTTAGAAGATTTCAAAACATCTCATAAAGATTTTAAATATTTTAATGATTTTAAATGAATACAAAAGATTTTAGAAAGATTTCACAAATATTTTAAAGATTTGATACAAATTTCATAAAGATGTCAAAAGAATTTCAAATATTTCAAAGAATCCGTAAGGATTTCAAAAGATTTCAAGAATTTCAAAGATTTCAAGTTTCAAAACATTTCAAAGATTTTAAACGAGTTCACATTTTTTAGAATATTTCAAAATATTTCACAAAGATTTGAAATATTCCAGTGATTTAAAATAAATACAAAAGATGTAGGAAAGATTTCACAAGTTTTTCAAATAAATCATAAGGATTTCAAAAGATTTGTAAAATTAAAAAAATTTCAAGATTTCAAACATTTCAAAACATTTCAGGTTTTAAATAATTTAAAAAGATTTCAATAAATTTGAGATGATTGTAATGATTTCAAGATTTCACAAACAAAGATTAAAGAAAGATTTCACAAATATTTCCAAGATTTCATGAAGATTTCACAAAGATTTTTCAAGAATTCAAGGATTTCAAAGATTTTAAACGCTTTCAAATATTGCAAAGAATTCATAAGTATTTGAAAAGATTTCAAGAATTTCAAAGATTTCAAAGAATTCAAAAGTATTTGAAAAGATTTCAAGAGTTTCAAAGATTTCAAAGAATTCATAAGTATTTCAAAAGATTTCAAGAATTTCAAAGATTTCAAAAGGGTACATTACACCAGATTTCAAAGATTTTAAACAATTTCAAAAGTTTTCAATAAATTTGAGAAAATTTCAAAACATTTCATTTATCTCAAACGAGCACAAAAGATTTCACAAACAAAGATTAAATAAAGATTTCACTAATATTTCAAAGATTTCAAAATATTTCAAAACATTTCACAAAGATTAAAGCATTTCAAAGATTTTACCAAAATTTTGAAAGTTTTCTAAAGATTTCAAATATTTTAATGATTTTAAATGAATACAAAAGATTTCACAAAGATCTCAAAGATTTCATCAAAGTTTCATAAAGATTTCAAAATAATACAAGAATTTCAAAGATTTCAGAGAGGGTACACTACACCAGACTTCAAAGATTTCATAACATTTCAAAGATTTTAAACGATTTCAAATTTTGTAAGAAGATTTCAAATGATTTCACAAAGATTTTCAAACTTTCAGAAGATATCAAGGATTTTAAAAAGAGTATAATAAACCAGATGTCTAAAGAATACAAGAATTTCAAAAATTTCAAAATATTTCAAAGAATCTGTAAGGATTTCAAAATATTTCAAGAATTTCAAAGATTTCAAGTTTCAAAACATTTCAAAGATTTTGAACAAGTTCACATTTTTTTTAGAAAATTTCAAAAGATTTCACAAACAAAGATTAAAGAAAGATTTCACATATATTTCCAAGATTTCACAAAGATTTAAAGGATTTCAAAGATTTTACAAAAATTTCAAAATATTTCACAGAAATTTCCAGATTTCACAAAGATTTTTAAAGTACTTCAAAACATTAAAAAATATTCCCAAAGATTTGACAAAGACGATTTACGTTCGCAAAAAATAAAAAATTAGTTTATGATTCTGCTTTCTTTGGAAATTGTTGTCCAATAAAAAAATGAAATGTCTCATCTTTGACATGTGTAACAATCGGTTATTTGATTATTTCATGTAAAAAATGAGGCCTGGAAAAACATTATTTCTTGACCTGGAAAACCTGGAAAAGACCTTGAATTTTGTTCCTAAGAATCGCTGGACACCCTGATGTAATAATGTCAAGATTGTGTATTAATTAAAAATGTAATTCTTCTTTTTTTCTAGCTGGTGGATTGCAAATTAGAGCTATTCGTGGAGCAGGTGGTGGTGGTGGCGCTGGCGGCGGAGGCGGAGGAGGTATCGGAGGATTGGGTGGAGTAGGTGACATGGGGCCAACACCAAAGCCCGTGGCTTCGGTGAGACCAATGCAGCAACGTGGAGTCGAAGGAATCGGTTCCAGAGGTGTCACAGGCAGCAGGTGGATTCCAGCCGAAGTTTGGCAGAGACAAGGCATGAGTGCCCAGGAGATGACGCTTCCTCTGGACGTCGTCATTCCCACCAATTCTCCCGACAAGGGCAGCATTGTTTTAAAGGCTGGCCAGAGAGTTATGGTCCTCAAGAGTCCCAAAGGAATTTACATGCAGCTTGAATCCGGCAAAATTATCGCTATTCGAACAGCACTCAAGTTGAATCAACAGAAGCGCGATGATGAGCCGAAGAAAGGTTAATATAATAATCCATTCTTTATATTGATTGAGATCAGAATATCAGGGATCAGAGTTCCTGCCCTTGTTTCTCCTTTCAATTCGTAAAATCCTTTAAAACACATAATTTTTGACAAATTTTGTCTCTATTTGTCCCTTTTATCTCCCCATTTTTTTTTACAAAGTTTCGATTAATTTTCAGGGTTAGAAACGGATTACTTTTTAGTAACTTGGTTACTTTTTTGATCTGCGGTTACTAAAAAGTTACTTGTTTTAGGAAAGATTACTTTTGGTTACATTTTTTTGCCCGAAATGACGAAATGAATTAATTCATTAATGGTATTATTTAAATACGGTTTTGATCAATTACATTTTTAGCGAACTTGTGGAAAATGTAAAAATTCAAATTTTCTCAGTTAATTTGGCACTTTAGAACCGGGAAAATTAAAGAATAACAATAAAATAATAATTAGTAAGTATAAAATGTATGAAAAGGACTATCAATTGAATTATTATGAATCCTGACAAAAAATGCAATTTAGCTAAAATTGCTAGTTCTTTATTTAAAATTTAAATCTTTTTTTTGTTCAAATATCGAACAACGTATTATATTTTTCGATGAGAATTTGTCTTCCTTGGTTGAAAATTCGGTTAAAAGTTGAACAATTTTTGGTTAAAACTTCATTTTCTTATTGAAGATTCATCATTTTAGTTGAAAATTCGTCTCTTATGATAGAAAATTAATCTTCTTGATTGAAAATCACCCTTTTGTTTAAAAATACATAATTTTATTTGAAAATTCTTCTTTTTGGTTGATAAATATACTTATTTTGTTGAAAATTCGTCTTTTTGGGTTGAAAATTCCTCTGTTTTAGTAGAAAACTCAACTATTTGGTTGAAAGATAACTTTTTTGTTAAAAATCCATATTGAATGGTTGAAAATTCAACTGTGTTGTAAAAATTGGTCTTTTTGATTGAAAAAAAACTCAACACATTGGTTGAAAAAGAACCTATTTGATTGAAAAATCGTATTTTTTAATGAATTCTACTGTTTTTTTTTATATCAAATTAAAATATTTTGTAGTTATTTTATCAACTATTAAATTTTTCGTTAAGAATTAATCTTTTTTCGTCAGAAAAATTCAACAATTTTATTAAAAGTTGAACTACTTTCTTAAACATTCATTTTTTTGTTGAAGATTAATAATTTTAGTGGAAACTTCGTCTTTTTTGTAGAAAATCTTTCTTTTTGGTTACATTTTTGCCAAATTATTGTTACTTCACGATTACTTTTTTGAGAGAAGTATTCTTACTATTTTACTATTTTTTGAAGCTTGAGCAGTTCCGAGCCCTGTTCATTTTTTAATAATCGTAAACAGAAATTAAAGACAGAGTAAAAGACGTTTTGTACTAATTTCAAATATTTTCTAAACTGTATTTTCCAATTTTGTGGAGAGAAACGTTTTAAATTTTTAAAATTTCAAGTAAAAATATTGCCTTTTCAACAAAGTAGATGAATTTTTAACCAAATATTCGAATCCTTAAACAAAAAGATGATTTTTCAACCAAGAAGATTAATTTTCTACCAAGAAAGACGAATTGTTAATAAAACAGGCGATATTTTAACCAAAAATTTGAATTTTCTATCAAAATAGTTGAATTTTTACCATAATAAGATTTAAATTAAAGAAACAACAGATAAATTCATCCGAAAAAGACAAATCTTCTACAAAACAGCTGACATTTCAACTCAAAAATTAGAATTTAAAAAAAAAAAGAAAAAAAATGTTCAACCAAAAATTTGAATTTTCTATTAAAACAGTTGAATTTTCATCCCAAAAAAGACGGAATTTTAGCAAAATAGTTAATTTTTGAACCAAAAAAAAATTGCACAGTCAAAAAAGAAAAAAAATCTACTTAATTGTTGAATTTAAAAAAAAAAGCGTTTTTACTAAAAAGTTGTATTTTATACCAAAGTAGTTGAATTTTTGGTCCTAAGAAGATCTAAATTTAACATGAAAAACCGTAGAATTCATATAAAGAAAGCAATTTTAAGAAGAAAAATAGTTCATATTTCAAACCAAAAAAAGTTTTCAGTCAAGAATAAAAATTTCAACTCAATTGTTTAATTTTTAAGCCAAAAATACGAGTTTTCTACAAAACACTTGAATTTTCAACAGAAAAAGTTCATTTTCAACCAAAAAGTTGAATTTTTTATCAAAATAGTTGAATTTTTATCTTAAAAAGATTTTAATTAAAAAAGAAACAATTGAATTAATCCAAAAAAGATTGTATAGTCAAGAAAGAAAAGAAATTTTAATCAAATTGTGAAATTTTCAACCAAACAATATTTTTATTTTAAATCAAAAACAGTATAATTTATTAAAAAAAAAAGAAATTTTCAAAAAAGAAATAGTTGATATTTCAAACCAAAAAAACTTCTCAGTTATGAACAAAAAATTTCAACTCAATTGTTGAATTTTCAAGTCAAAAAGACGAATTTTCTACAAAATAGTTGGATTTTCAACAAAAACAGTTAATTTTCAACAAAAAAGTTAAATTTTCAACTAGAATTATGAATCTTCATAAAAAAATTAATTTTTAGCAAAGGAGTTTAACCTTTAACCAAGTACTTGAATTTTCAACCAAAAAGTTGAATTTTCTATCAAAATAGTTTAATTTTTATCCTAAAAAGATTAAAATTAAAGAAACTACTGTTAAATTCATCCAAAAAAAGACGAAATTTTAACAAAATAGTTGATTTTTAAACTAAAGAAAGTTTCGTAAAAAAAAAATTTAACTCAGTTGTTGAATTCTCAAGCCAAAAAGACAAATCTTCAAAACAGCTGACATTTGAACTAAAAAATTAAAATTTTCAAACAAAAGAAAAACTTAATTTCAAACAAAAATTTGAATTTTCTATTAAAACAGTTGAATTTGCATCCCAAAAGTATTTAAATTTTAAGTCAAAAACAGTTGAATTCATCTAAAAAAGACGAAATTTTAACAAGATAGTTAATTTTTGAAGCAAAAAAGATTGTACAGTTAAAAAAGAAGAAAAATTCAACTTCATTGTTGAATTTTCAACAACAAAATTTAATTTTCAACAAAAAAGTTGAATTTTCTATCAAAATAGTTGAATTTTTATCTTAAAACGATTTTAATTTAAAAAAAGACAATTGAATTCAGTCAAAAAAGATATTATAGTCAAGAAAGAAATTTTAATCAAATTATGAGATTTTTAACCAAAAAAGATTATAATTTTAAATCAAAAACAGAATTCATTAAAACAAAAAAACGAATATTCAAAAAAGAAATAGTTTATATTTCAAAGCAAACAAACTTTTCAGTCAAGAAAAAAAAAATCAACTCAATTGTTGAATTTTCGAGTCAGCAGGACGAATGTTCTACAAAACAGTTGGATTTTCAACAAAAAAAGTTAATTTTCAACAAAATTTAAATTTTCAACTAGAATTATGAATAAAAAAAAAATAATTTTGAGCCAAGTAGTTGAAATTTCAACCAAAAATGATTTTTATTTTAAATTAAAAACGGTTAAATTTATATTAAAAAAAAACTGTTTTAAAAAAAATTTGAATTTTCAACCAAAACAGATTTTTGTGTCAAGAAAAAAATTGCAACCAAATTATTAAATTTTGAACACAAAAAGACGAATGCTGAACAATAGAGGTATATGTTCTACCAAAGAGATTAACTTTTAACAAAAAAGTTTATTTTTGAACAAACAAACAAATTTGCAGTCAAGAAAATTTTTTTTTTAACTCAATTATTGAATTTTCAAGCAAACAGGACGAATTTTCAACAAAAGAAGTTAATTTTCAACGAAAAAGTTTAATTTTCTATTAAAACAGTTGAATTTTTATCCCAAAAAGATTTAAATTTTCAATAAAAAACAGTTGAATTCATCCAAAAAGACGACATTTTGACAAAATAGTTGATTTTTTAAATAAAAAATTGTAGTCAAGAAAGAAAAGAAATTTCAATCAAATTGTGAAATTTTCAACACGGAAAGACGAATTTTTTACAAAATAGGTAGATTTTCAACAAAGAGATGAATTTTTAACAAAGTAGTTTAAATTTTTCGCAAATAGTTGAAGTTTCAACCAAAAAAGACGAATTCTCAACGAAAATGGTAATAGATGATA
>JAABKJ010007545.1:86622226-86634818 GCA_011634705.1 Andricus grossulariae | reverse complement strand
TTGAATTTTATACCAAAATATTTGAATTTTCAATACAATAATTAAATTGTCAATCAAAGGGGATAGTGCTTTTGACATTTTTGGGGAAGAATTTTTTCTTCAGAAAATTTTCCCTCAGGAAATTTACCATCGAAATTTGGAATGTTATTGTTGTTATTGAAGGCGAAAAAAAAGATTAAATTTCAACTAAAATAGTTGCATTTTCAGCCATAAAAAGCTTTTTTAGTCAAAAATGGAAAAAAATTTAACCCGAAATTAAGAATTTTCAAGAAAAAAAGTTACTTTTCAACCAAATAGTGGAATTTTCTGTCAAAATAGTTGATTTTTTGATCCAAAAGGAGAACTTTAACAAAATTGTTGAATTTTCAATAAAATAATCAAATTTTTAACCCAATTATATTCTGTACTGTAAATAATACACTAAAAAAAATTGACGAGAATAAGGTATCAAAATCTATTTAATCATAAAAATATATTTAAACAAATTCAAAAATCAGTATTTTTCAATTCTGTTGTTTATGTATTTTTCAATCTTTGATCAGCTTGAACTTTTTCTGGTATATCTTTATCAGTAGAAAATTCTGAATGTTTCAACAGATTTTTCAGTGGTAGCTAAAAAAAATTGGTAAATCACAAAGATAACTAGAAAACGTGGTAAAGAAAAGGCTTTTCTGTGAGAAGGCACCTTTGTTCAATATTCACGAAATACCCATATAATATTTGTATAAAATTTTTAATAATACATGAAATCCCCTTTTTTGGAAAAAATCCCCTGTTTTCCCTTAAATTGAACCTCTGAACTGCTTTCATCCCTGAAATATACAATTTCTTTACTAACATCTTACTTTTTATTTAACAGATTTTTCCCTTTCAGGCTTAGCTTCCATGGTTCAAAGGAATTCAAAAGCAGAAGTCGGTTTTCCCTTGAGGAATAACTCGGCTATCTCAATAATACCGAAATCATCGTCAAGCGCCCACGGAACCCGACCGCCCCCGAAACCAAGTGCTGGACCAGGTTACAGACCTTTTGCCGACAAAGAAACTGCAAAGAGATCCAGGCCGATAGCGACAGCGACCGCGAAACCTTACCTGAGTCATGTCAACATCACAAATCAAGTTTCTCTGTCGAGATTGCCGAGAGTAAAACAAGAACCCATGGATCACGCATCTCTCGGTGACAATTCCAACTCCTCGGACGGACCACTGAGAACCGATCAGAGAGTAGAAGAAGTCAGACTCGAAGATGTGGTTGCCGAAGTCAGCTCTAACGAATACAGCCGTCCTAATCGTCCCCTGTCAGCCAGTGTTGATTCCTCGAGTCAGAAGTCTTCGGAGGGGAAGTCGCAACCATATCCGACTGAAAACGTCTCCCGCGTGCAAAGTGTACAAACCCAACGAAGCCAGCCGCAGCAGCAGCAGCAGCACCAGCAGCCCGAATTGCCTCCGAAAGTAGACAAGCCAGTTGCATTGCCCGAGGCGAAAGAAGTCGTCTCCCAACCTGATTCTTCGGCCGCTTTCAAAGGCAATTTTCCAATTCAGAAACCGGCAAAGGATAATCTCCTCAGTGATGATATTAGTTTGAAGGAACCAGCCAGATCTGCAATTTCAGCGCCGATTCCTAGCCAACCTCTCGCTTCTCCTATCCCACCTCCGCCTCCTATCCAGTCGTCTATTCAACCTTCCATTCAGCCACAACCTCCACAGACGCAACGAAGTATGGAAGTTCCAAATGTAATCAAGAATCTCAGTGACTCTTCCAATTCCCCCGCTGCCCCTCCTGCACCTGTTATTCCAAGTGTTCCGACTCCTTTGGTGGGACTGGAACAGAGCGTCCTAGACGTTGTCCCTCAACCGGATCCTCATGGCGTTCCACAAGGATATCCGTATGCACAGTATCCTAGGTATTACGATTACGCCGATCCTCGAGCGAGGTCTTTGGGAACACCTTATGGAGGCTACTTCCCCGGTGTACCTCCTCATGTGGCGAATCCGAGACAGGCTCCGGAAAGCGTCGTCAAGCCTCCAGCTCAGGCTCAACCTGATTTGACGAAAACGGCTGAAGAGACAGCGATGATTAATAAAGCGGCGGATTTCGTGCCGACTCCTGGCTCGATTGCTAAAGCGACGGTTGAGGTGGCGGAGCCTAAGACAAGTGAAACAGCGACGACGACTAATGCAGCTAGTGCGCCGGCGAGTAGAGATGAAAGTCATACAGCTACTGCCTTCACTCATCCAACTGCTGCCAGATATCCGGCGCCTTATCCTCCTGGGCCGTATGATCCTTATGCTCAGCATTATCCTCCTGCGCCTGGACCTTCTGCTACTTATCCTCCTGGTGGTGAGTTCAACACGAATACAGAAAGTTTTTGTTGAAAACTTTAAAATTATTCTAAAAGATTTCAAGGAGTTTTCAATTGATTGAAGTAATTTAATTGATTTCAGAGAATTGGAAATATTTTTTGAGTATTTTTGAAGATTCCAAGGCATTTTCGAAAGCGTTACAAAGTTGCAGGGTGTCTAGCGTCCTGGAAATCCTTGAAAACCTGGAAAAGTGATTGCATTTTTTTTTTAACTGGAAAAACCTAGAAAATTCCTTGAATTTTGATCATGGTCCTGGAATTTTCATTTGCTTAAAGAAAAAATAGGTTTGACTGAGTTATTCAATAATATTTGTACAGGGTAGTCGTTGGTCAGGGAAAAAATCAGGGAATTTTATTTGACTGGGAAAGTCACGGATTTTGAAAAAAAAAAATCTTGCAAAAGTCAGGGAATTTTAATAAATGATACTTTAAATGTCAAGGATAATAAATTTCAAACTTCTGAATTTGAATTTGAAACTTTTTATTTTGAATTTGAAATTGTTTCATTTCATTTATAAAAGATTCTATGTTGAAAATCTAACAAAATTAAGTGCGGTACTTGAATATTAGTGGTCAGGGAAAATAAAAAATTGGTCAGAATAAAGATAGAACATTTTGAAAATGATGTTTGAGGCTACCCTGATACCTTGTTCTTCAATTCATCTTTTTTGGTAGAAAATTCTATTATTTGGGTGAAGTTTGAATCAATTTATTAAAAAATCCTTTTTTTGTTGTTGAAAATTCATCATTTCAGTTAAAAATTCATCTTTTTGGCTGAAAATTATTTTTTTAACTTGAAAATTGAACTATTCCAGTTGAAGATTAATTATTTTTGTTAAAAATTCATTTTGTTGATTGGAAGTTAAAGTACTTAATTAAAAACATTTGTTTTGTTAAAAAATTAATTTTTTAAATTGAAAATGTAACTATTCCATTTTTGGCTGAAAAATAATTATTTTTTTAAATGGAAAATTCAACTATGTACTCTGGTAAAAGTTGAACCACTTTGTTAAAAATTAATTTTTTTGTTTGAAAATTCACCCTAAAATGTTTAATCTCTCAGAACTGTTTAAATAGATTGAAAATGCCTTGGAATGTCTTAAAATGTCCTAAAATATTTCGAGTCCTTTAAATTCCCGTCAGTTTATTAAAATCAATAAAAAATTCCTTGGAATAGTCTGAACTTTCCGAAAATATTTAAAAATCTTTAATCTCTTGAAACTTTTGAAAGGTCTTAAAAATTCCTTGAAATGTTGAAAAATACTATTATATATTTCACATACTTCGAAATCACTTCAAATGATTGAAATCAATTAAAAGTTTCTTGGAATCTCTTAAAATTCCCTAAAATATTTGAAATCCCTTGAAACTTATTAAAGTCCTTAAAAATTCATTAAAATTTTTTAAAATACCCTAAAATGTTTAATCTCTTAAGACTGTTTAAAGATCTTGAAAATGCCTTGGAATGTCTTAAAATGTCCTAAAATATTTCAAGTCCTTTGAAATCCCTTCAGATTATTAAAATCAATAAAAAATTCCTTGGAATAGCTTAAACTTTCCTAAAATATTTTTAAATCGTTTTTTAATATCATGAAACGTTTTGAAGCTCTTAAAAATTCCTTGGAATGTCAAAAAATACTATTAAATATTTCAAATATTTCGAAATCACTTCAAATGATTGAAATCAATTAAAAATTTCTTGGAACCTCTTAAAATTCCCTAAAATATTTGAAATCCCTTGAAACTTGTTAAAGTCCTTAAAAATTCCTTGAAATTTTGTAAAATGCCCTAAAATATTTAAAATCTCTTAAAACTTTTCAAAGCTCTTGAAAATACCTTGGAATCTCCTAAAATGTCATAAGATATTTCGAGTCATTTGAAATCCCTTCAGATTATTAAAATCAATGAAAAATTCCTCGGAATAGTTTCAACTTTCTGAAAACATTTTGAAATCTTTTGTTAATATCTTGAAACAGTTTAAAGCTCTTAAAAATTTCTTGGAATGTTAAAAAATACCATAAAATATCTCAAATCCTTCGAAATCCCTTCAAATTATTGAAATCAATTTAAAATTCCTTGGAATCTTGTAAAATACACCAAAATATTTGGAAATCTTTTGAAATCCCTTGAAATTAGTTAGACTTTAAAAATTTCTTGAAATTTTGAAAAATATCCTAAAATATTTCAAATGCTTTGAAATTCCTTCAAATTTGGAAATAACTTTAAAATGCCTTATAATCTTTTGAAATACCCTTAAACATTTTAAACTTTTTTGGAATCCCTTGAAACTTTTTATAGCTCTTAAAAATGCCTTGGAATTAAAAAAATACCCTAAAATATTTCAAATACTTTGAAATCTGTTCGAATCCCTGGAATTTTCTTAAAGTTCTTGAAAATTCGGTGAAAATTTTCTAAAATACCCTAAAATCTTTAAAATTCTTTGAAATCCCTTGAAACATTTTCCTGAGTGTTTACAGCACCAGATGCCTATCAGGTGTTTATCAGCCTTGATGATATTTTTACAACGTTTTGAAAGTGACCTGGGACAATAAAAATCGTCGTTCTCCTCACTAGCGGATTATTTTGATTGTCATCATGAATCAGATTCTGACGTTGATGGAACGGTTATTCGCTGATATGATATAAGAAAATAACGCAATATTTCCTGTAGTAAATAAGTGAGAGATGGAGATTAATGAGGTTCTGGAATTGCGGAATAAAACAAGATACTGATCATAATATTCTTGCAAAGTCAAATAGTGAATCCAAAGGAAACTTTTTTATCGAAAATATTATTTAAAAAAAAAGGACCCATGTAAATATCTTGCTGCCCAATAACAGAAGCTTAAATTTTTAGCACTTTATAGTCTTAATTGTTGATATCATTAAAATTCGTCAAGTAGAGATTTTGATCAGTTTTTGTCTAAATCAATATAAATTTGTTTATGACAATAATTTTGTTTTTCTCTTAGATCAGATTTATTCTTGTAGAGATAACCTTGATTTGTATGATTATTCGAATCCATTAGACGATAAAAAATGTTATAGCCTACTTGTCATACATTCGTATTCATGTACTGTAGCAGATGTTATCTTACTTGATAATCAAGTTGTGGAGCCTGGATTACTAACACAGAATCAATCATTTTTTTTCAAATCAATTATTGGTCACTTTTTTAAATCAAAAGATCACTTTAGTCACTTTTCTTTCAATAAATTGTCCTATTGGTTCAATTCGGGTCTGTACCTATTTCTGAATTTTTTTGAATTCTTTTGGAATATTTCAATGGCTCCAGTGCAGAGGGCTCCACTGCAGAGAGCTCCAGTTCTGGTTCAGTCCGTATACAGCTCCAACTCGCGTTCTGTTCGTATAGGGCTCTATGTCATTTTTTTTCAATTTTGAATTTTTAGTTTAGCATGATTGAACAGAGCATTTTTCCTCGTTTCGTAAAACATTATATAATTCTATTGGCAAATGTTTCTAACAGTATTAGAGTAAAAACTGAAGCTATTTATAAATACCGTTTTCATTATTTTCTACCGTATTTCTGGATTTTAAAAACATTTTGAACTTTAATCGGCTCTCCTGAAAAATTTGCTCAAAGTGACTTGGAGCTGTATACGAGCAGAAAAATCCTGGAGTATACTGACAGAACCAGTACTGGAGCACTCTGCAGTGGAGCCGTCGATTTTAGGGTATTTCAAAATTTTTAACGGATTTTAATAATTTGAAGGGATTTCAAAGGATTTTTTTATGATTTTAGGGTCTGTTTAAAAATTCCAAGAAATTTTTAAGGGGTTTTCAAAGTTTCAGGAGATTAAAAAAAATGCTAATATTTTAGGGTATTTTGAAAGATTCCAAGAGGTTTTCAAAATCTTTGAAAAGTTTCAAGAGATTTGTAATATTTTAGTAAATTTTATGAGATTCCAAGAAATTTTTTATTGATTTCAATAATTGGAAGGGATTTCAAAGGACTTGATATATTTTAGGGTATTCAAAAAGATTCCAAGGAATTTTTAGAAAATTTCAGTAATTTGAAGGGAATTCAAATTTTTTTAAAGATTCTAAGGCATTTTTAAGAGGTTTAAAGACTATCAAGGAATTCCAAATATTTTAAAGTGGTTAGAAGATTTCAAGGAATTTTTTAATTATCGCAATAATTTGAAGGGCTTTCAGAGGATTTGAAATATTTTAAGATATTTCAAAACATTCCAAGGCATTTTCGAGATCGTTAAAAAGTTTCAAGAGAGTTGAAACATTTTCGGGAATTTTGAAATATTCCAAGGAATATTTCATTGATTTTAATAATTTGAAGGGATTTCAAAGGATTTGAAATATTTTAGGGTATTTAAAAATATTCTGAGACATTTTCAAGATCTTTCAAAAGTTTCAAGAGATTTCAAACATTTTAGGGAATTTCGAAAGATTCCAAAGAATGTTTCATTTATTTTAATAATTTGAAGGGATTTCAAAGGGCTCGATATATTTTAGGGTATTTAAAAAGATTTCAAGGTATTTTTGATAAATTTTGACAGTTTGAAGTGATTTTAAAGAATTTTAAAGATTTTAGGCTATTTTAAAAAACTTCAAGGACTTTTCATGAGATGTGAAAAGTTTCAAGGGATTTAGAAAGATTTCAAAGGATTTGAAATGTTTTAGGGTATTTTTTTAAATTCCAAGGAATTTTTAAGATCTTTGCAAAGTTTCAAGGGATTTCAAAAAAGTTTGAAATATTTTAGTGTATTTTAAAAGATTCCAAGACATTTTCGAAATCTTGAAAAAGTTTTAAGGGATATGAAATATTTTAGGGAACTTGATGAGATTCCAAGGAATTTTTTATTGATTTTAAAAACTTGAAGGGATTTTGAAAAAAATTATATATTTTAGGGTATTCAAAAAGATTTCACGGAATTTTTAGAAGATTTCATTAATTTCAAGGGATTTCAAATTTTTGAAATAGATTCTAGGGTACTTTTTAAAAATTCCAAGAAATTTGTACAAACTCTAAAAAATTCCAAGGGATTTAAAAAAAGTTTGAAATATTCTAGGGTATTTGAACAGATTCTAAGGCATTTTCAAGAGTTTTAAAGACTATCGAGGAATTCCAAATATTTTGAAGAGTTTAGAAGATTCCAAGGAATTTTGTAATAATCAAATAATTTGAAGGGCTTTCAAAGGATTTGAAATATTTTAAGATATTTAAAAACATTCAAAGGCATTTTGAAGATCATTAAAAACATTCAAAAGATTTGAAACATTTTTGAGAATTTCAAAAGATTCCAAGAAATTTTTTATTGATTTTGATAATTTGAAGGGATTTCAAAGGGCTTGATATATTATAGGGCATTTGAAAAGATTCCAATGTATTTTTAATAAATTTTGATAGTTTCAAGTGATTCCAAAGGATTTTAAAGATTTTAGGATATTAAAAAAATTTCAAGGAATTTTAACGAGCTGTAAAAAGTTTCAAGGGATTTTAAAAGATTTGAAAGGATTTGAAACGTTTTAGGGTATTTTTTCAAAATTCCAAGGAATTTTTAAGGGATTTACATAGTTTCAAGGGATTTCAAAAAAGTTTTTAATATTTTAGGGCATTTTAAAGATTACAAGACATTTGCAAGATCTTTAAAAAGTTTCAAGGGATATGCAATATTTTAGGGAACTTTATGAGATTCCAAGGATTTTTTTATTAATTTTAATAACTTGAAGGGATTTTAAAACAATTCATATATTTTAGGGTATTCAAGAAGATTCCACGGATTGCTTAGAAGATTTTAATAATTTGAAGGGATTTCCAATTTTATTTATAGATTTTAGGGTATTTTTTAAAATTTCAAGAAATTTGCATAAACTCTAAAAAATTGCAAAGTATTTGAAAAAAGTTTGAAATATTTTAGGGTATTTGAAAAGATTCTAAGGCATTTTCAAGAGGTTTAAAGACTATCAAGGAATTCAAAATATTTTCGAGAATTTAGAAGATTCCAAATAATTTTTTAATCATTGCAATAATTTGAAGGGCTTTCAAAGGATTTGAAATATTTTAGGATTTTTCAAAACGTTTCAAGTCATTTTTAAGATCTTTAAAAAGTTTCAAGAGATTTGGAACATTTTGTGGAATTTTAAACATTCCAAGAAGATATTTCAAAGGGTTTGATATATTTTCGGGTATTTGAATAGATTCCAAGGTATTTTTAATAAATTTTAATAATTTTATGTGATTCCAAGGGATTTTAAAAATTTTAGTGTATTTTGAAAAATTCCAAGGAATTTTCACGAGCTTTAAAATGTTTCAAGGGATTTTAGAGGATTTCAAAGGATTTGAAATGTTTTAGGATATTTTTTTAAATTCCAAGGAATTTTTAAGGTCTTTACAAAGTTTCAAGGGATTTCAAACAAGTTTGAAATACTTTAGGGTATTTAAAAATATTCCAAGATATTTTTAAGATCTTTACAAAGTTTCAAGGGATTTAAAAAAAGTTTGAAATATTGTAGGTTATTTTGAAAGATTCCAAGACATTTTTAAGCTCTTTAAAAAGTTTCAAGAGATTTGAAACATTTTAGGGAATTTGATGAGATTTTAAGGAAATTTCAATTTACTTTAATAACTTGAAGGGATTTTAAAAGAATTGATATATTTTAGGGTATCCAAAAAGATTCAAAGGATTTTTCAGACGATTCGAATAATTTGAAGAGATTTAAAATTTTATTTATAGATTTTAGGGTATTTTTTACAATTGCAAGAAATTTTCGCAGACTCTAAATAATTGCAAAGGATTTCAAAAAATTTTGAAATATTTTAGGGTATTTCAAAAGATTCTAAGGCATTTTCAAGTTTTTCAAAAACTACCAAGGAATTCCAAATATTTTAAAGAGTTTAGAAGATTCCAAGGAATTTTTAAATTATTCGATTAATTTGAAGGGATTTCAAAGAATTTAAATATTTTAAGACATTTCAAAACATTCCAAGGCATTTTGAAGATTTTTAAAAAGTTTCAAGAGATTTGAAAAATTTTGGGGAATTTTAAGATTAAAAGAAATTTTTTATTGATTTTAATAATTTGGAAGGATTTCAAATGGCTTGATATATTTTAGGGTATTTGAAAAGATTCCAAGGTATTCTTAATAAATTTTGATAATTGTAAGTGATTCCAAAGAATTTTAAAGATTTTAGGGTTTTGTAAAAAATTCCAAGGAATTTTAACGAGATGTAAAAAGTTTTAAGGGATTTCAAAAGATGTCAATGCATTTAAAATGTTTTAGGGTATTTCCTAAAATCTCAAGGAATATTTAAGGGCTTTACATAGTTTCAAGGGATTTGAAAAAAGTTTTAAGGGATTTCAAAATATTTTGAAAAATATTAAATATTTTGGGATATTTTTAAAGTTTCCAAGGAATTTTTAACAAATTTCTATAATTTGAAGGTATTTTAAAGGAGTTTTAAGATTTTAGGGTATTTCTGAAAATTTCAAGAAATTTTTTAAAATTCAAACAGATTCAAGGGATTTCAAAAGTCTTTCAATTTTGCAGAGTATTTTAAAAGACTGCAAGGAATTTTTATCAAATTTCTTGAAGGTATTCAAAGGATTTCAATTATTCGAGGATATTTTTACAGCTTTCAAAGAATTTCAAAAGTTTTAAGAGATTTCAAAATATTTCGAGAAACATTAAATATTTTGGGATACTTTTGAAGTTTCCAAGGAATTTTTAACAAATTTCTATAATTTGAAGGTATTTTAAAGGAGTTTTAAGATTTTAGGGTATTTTTGAAAATTTCAAGAAATTTTTTAAAATTTAAACAGATTCAAGGGATTTAAAAAAAAATTAAATTTCGCAGGGTATTTTCAAAACTCCAAGGAATTTTGAGGAGCTTAAAAAAGTTTCGAGAGATTTAACAAAATTCCAAAGGATTGGAAATATTTGAGAAAATTTGTAAATATTCGAAAGAAATTTCAATAGATTTCCGTAATTTGAAGTGATTCCTAAAAATGTGAAAGATTTATCCAAGCGATTTTCAAAAATTTCAGAGGATTGGAAACATTTAAGAATTTAGAAAAAATTTAATAAAAAAAATTAATAGGAACTGAAATATCTTACAGTATTTTTATTATATTTCAATATTTTTAGGAGATTCCAAGGATTTTGAAGATTTTAGGTTATTTTAAAAGATTCCAAGGAATTTTAAAAGATTCCAAGGAGTTTGAAATTTATCTCCATAATATCAGGGGATTTAAAATGATTTGAAATATTTTACGGTATTTAAAAAGATTTCAAGGAATATCCAATTGATTTTCGTAATTTTAAGGGACTTCAAAGGATTTGAAATATTTGAGGTAATTTTAAAAGATCCCAGGGAATTATCAATTTATATTCATAATTTGAGGGAATTCCAAAGAGTCTGAAATATTTTTGAATATTTAAAAAGATTTCAAGGAATTTTACTTTGACTTCCATAATTTTTTTAAACATTCAATTGAATTGTTCTAAATTCACACAATTCTACTCAATTCCATTGATGTAAAAAAAATATATTTTTTGTTTAATTCATCCTAAAGTCTTTTAAACTCACCATGAATTCTTAGACATTTCATCAAATTCTTTTGAATTCCCTTGAATTTTTCTAAACTCATCTGAAACTTACAAAATTCAATTTATTTTTATTTTTTATTTTTGTATTGCTTTCAATTTACTTTTTTCAAGTAAATTTAGCGATGACAGTCCTGGAAATAAAAATTTATAAATTTAAATTAAAATTTTTTTTTATTTTTTGTAAAAGATTATATATTAAAAATACACTTTTGGTCTTTAAATATAATTTTTCAAGAAGAATGAAAAATTAGTCACGGATAATTCAGAGAAAAGTCAGGGAATTTTGAAAATGGATATTTGAGGCCATCTTAAATTTAACTAATTCAGATCAAAAGAGTAATTAAATTAATTTTGGTTCATACACTTATCAAGGTAAACTATTTTCATATATTTTCGAAAGTTATTGCCATGCTAGACATGAATTTCTATCATTTCATTAAAGTAGGCAAGTACTGATAAGCTATATACAAATTAATAATCAGAGTACCATAATGATGAGATTTAATTTCAATTTCGCTTTTCGTGAAACACAGTGATTGTTCCTTTGAGCGCACTTGCATTGCGTAGTTATCGGATTATTGTACGATATTGAGGTAATTCCAGTCCAACAGTAAATTCAGTAATCAATTTGGGATCTTGCTGCTTTTGGCTTCAAACCTAATTTTGCTCATTGGCCTGTGCTATTACGTACCTAACATTCGGGTGGGTCTAAACAAAAATTTTGGGATTCAAAATCGCTACAAAACGAAAAAGTAGCGTATTGAGATCTTGATTTTCATTTTGTTACATTCTTAGAGGTCAAAAAAGTATTCCCAATTTTTTACGGACTTTAATCAATCATTTTTCAAGAGTTATTTCAAAGCACGTGGCGGCGAAGACTAGGATCCGGTAATTTATTTCTCTCGCGACACACGCACCACCAATCAGAGTCGCAGCTTCCCTCTGAGATATCTCCTCCAAGTCGATTGGCGCGCTCGAGTAAAGCCGGCAGCGAATCAGTGGCTACCCGCTCTCCGATAGTTCCCGCTACTTCGGACCACAAGCGGATTGGCGCGTTGGCGCGAACGTGACGGCCAAGAGTTACAAGGATAATTTCATTGAATAGCAAAATCAGAATTTAAAAAATTTCCTGTATTTTCAGTGTCTATTCGTGGGTAGCCGAATAAAATTCTTCTATTATATACACAGGTGTTAGGAATTTTTTCCGAAAACAGGAGTAAATTAAATATGAATTATTATATATTTAATTCGGGGTTTTTCGGATACCCAGGAATAGAAATTGAAAATACTGCGAATTTTTAAAATTTAGATTTTGGTATCTAATGAAATTATCTTTATAACTCTTGGCCGTTGCGTTAACCCGAACGCGTCAATCTCCTTGTTGTCCGAAGTAGCGGGAACTATGGGAGAGCGGCTAGCCACTGATTCGCTGCCCGCTTTACTCGAGCGCGCCAATCGACTTAGAGGAGATATCTCAGAGTGAAACCGCGACTCTGATTGGTAGAGAGCGTGTCGTGAGCGAAATAAATTCCCGGATCCTTGCCTTCGTCACGACGTGTTCGTGATCGACTTTTTTCTTTTCATTACAAAGGATCGAGAAGGTACATGATTAGTCTCAATATTAATATGTGGTTTTAAGCACGCT